>JAUZST010000877.1:30089-69904 GCA_034779995.1 Parotocinclus haroldoi
CCCCCCCCCCCGGTTCTACTGAGTGCAGGAAGAACAAATCCATGCCCTGTTTGGGAATATGGTAATTGAATGCAGATGGGAGGAGGTAAATGAAAGAATTTCACAAATATCTCAGTGGAATACATGGGACAGAAAGGGAAATTAAAAATTATTGGAAACAGATGGACGGTTCTTTGAGTTTTTCAGGGAAATTTATTAGAGCCGTGAAAGAAATGTGTCTGTTTATTTTGCATTGCCACAAAATTAATGGCCTGCTGAGTTGTGCTAGTGTGAGTTTATAACTGCTATGCCATTAGTCATAATTTAGCCAGTATTTGTTATTGATTGTGATTTAGCTTGATTTATTGGTGCCTGTCAGCTGTGATTTTAAACTCCACCACTCTCATTTCACCAGGCCAAAAATTGGCAAAAAAGAATAATGTGCATAGCTCAGGTTGAATATGTGAAGTGCTCCTCTACTTAGTTCTCAATGTACACTCTCCAGAGTATACATTTATATCCAGGGATATTTCTTGCTAAAAGCACTACAAACAGCTGCTTACTGGACATTTTGACAGTGATTCTAATAAAGCACATCTCCATCAAAAGCTTGGATGAAAACGAAGAAAAAGGAATTTATAAAAGTATATCATGTTAACAATAGCTGAGCTTTTCATACAGGGGACTTTTCATGACTTTTCAAATAATGGAATTAGGGGTGGTCAGTATGGTAATGACTATTAGACATTTTCACAAAGCGCAATATTTATTACGAAACGTGATCACAAACAAAAAGCATCAGTGGTGACATATACAAAAAATATTGCTACAGTTCATCCAACTGAACAATACTAATTACTTAATGAAAGCATTGCATCATTATTCTTGATATGCTCAGAAAAGCATATCAAAAACGTGTTTTTATATCGCCAGCTGCCACACGAAATAGATATTCCGCATGTTCACATATTGTTGCTAATTTCCAAACATTACAGTATCATCACAGTGTATGTGCGATTACTAAAGCATCATATATGAGCAGTAAAATATATTTACAGGGAAAAGTATATTAAATGCAAGTTAGTTTCAATGAAGATATCCAGGTCAACATGACAGCATTTTCTCTATGGCACATATTTGAATAAAGTGTGTTTTTAAATGTAATTTTTTAAACCCATTTTAAAAATATTAGTGGCTAGAAGAATAACCATGTGGCAAGTTAGTCAGCATGTTACAAGCTCACTAAAATGACCTGAGTGTATTTTTGTCCTTTCATCCGTTTAACACTAGTGTTGTGACTGATGATCTTTAAAAGCAAAGAGCAGCAAAATATCATCATCTATGCTCCTATGCTAGCAAGCTAACCATTTTAATGCTTTAAAAATGGAAGTAAATTAACCTCCAAATGAATTAAATAGATGTAGATGCATGCTTTAGAAGTGTTATAGAATAGGGCAACAAGGGTTTGTGGACACCAGTTCTAATTACTGAGCATGAGTTGTTGCAGCAACACTCACTTATAACGCATTCATAATATAAAGCATACATTTCTGTATTCTTCGTTATTGGCTTGCATCAGAACTGGACCCCATAGTCATGTTCCAAAATCTAGTTGAGAGCCTTCTTAGAAGAACAAATGCCATTGTAGCAGCGAATGTAGGAGGGGGAGCTCCATACTAATACTTAAAAAAACGTTTCTTTCTTGTGAATATTCTATAAATGAATGTTAACTATGTTGTTGTGTGTAAGAATGTCCATTAATGACAATAATGACTAGATAACTGAGAGCAGATAAGAGCAGGATTATATATATATATATATATATATATATTTTTTTTTTTTTATATTTATTTTCGTACATTCTGTAAAAAAGGCAAACAATTCAAAATGATTTGATTTTATCATTCAAATAATACAACTGCAAAGCTCTGAGTTTTATGTTTGCAGTGCAGGAGACTTTGTGCTGACCACAGCAGGTCATGGTGTAAATACACACTAGTACAGAGTGCAAATGGGGGACCTATCTGCTGTGTGGACGAGATAATTATTCCTGAGGGATCTGTGTGAGTGTATAGCCACTGCACTTCCTGTTTCCTTCTATCAATGGCAGAAAACAGCAAGTAGACAAGAGGAGGCAGTAGAGTGAGTTATCCAGGTTTGATCTACTCAGAAAGCCTGATGGAGGTTTATACACCTTTATAGTCTTCGAGAGCACCTCCCTGTGCACTCACACCTGTACCACACACTTATTCTGCACTGTTAGACACACCTCAGCTAATGTTTAGCCTCAAAGCTGGAGGAGAAAAGATGCTGTGTGAATTGTGAGAACAAAAACAATTCTCACCTTGAAGGTAATGTAACAGTATTGGGTCTCTCTCTCTCTCTCTCTCTCTCTCTCTCTTTCTGTATTGCAATCACCAGTACACTGTGCTTTGAACAACCACCCTATATTTAGTGAAACACAGGTTACTGAACATTGATCCTGAATGGATTCCCTTAGGTGATCCCTAAATATGTAGATGAATGCTATCCTCTGAACTTATCGGAAATCATAGAGTACAGTTATGCTCATGCTTTATTTCTTAATTGTGTGTTTTGGGATTGCGTTTGTGTGATTTCTAATCCTTACATATATTTTGTAAATTTGTGTGTGTCACATTCTAATCTTTGCGGCAGCTTGCAGTCTGTGCTTAATGCAACAAACAAAAACCTCCCCTGATACCAGAAAGTACTTTGTGTCTGTTTAAAACCTGCACAATATGCTGACACATTGTAAAAGAAACAACTGCCTCATTAGTAATAGGTGAGATCTTTTGAAAGGCGCTTGCTGCCATGCTGGGCTATAGACTTACCAGTCTTTGGATTGCTGCTTGGATGGAACTAAAATAAGCTCTTGGCATGCTATATGGTACGATGCCTATAGCCTTTCCACAAATAATGGAAATCAAGATAACCAAGATAATCAAGATTTTTTTTCTTTCATTTGTAGAAGTCTTTTAAATGTTACTTATATATGCACACTTTAAATTAAAGTTTGAAATATTTTTATCTGAAATGTATTTGATGGCTTAAAAGCAGTGGCAAAGAGACCTCAGTGTTTGTTTCATATGCACGTTCAAGAGAATGAGCCCTTGCTTTCCCCTATGGGGACCCTGTTACCTACATAGGACTTTGTATATGCAGCATGAGATTCTCTATATGTGTTCGAAAAATTCATATGCTTCTTCTGTCGGTGCAGCGCTGTGCTCAGAACGGTGGATTTTCAGCCAGTACTTGTTAATGCTTTCGCACTCCAGAGAGACAGGCCACTCCAAACCTAGATGAGAGAGAAGAATGAGGCTTGGAGGGAGCAGCCAGCAAAACTGAGTTTTTCAGTGTCATGAAGGTGAGTAATTTTGTAGGGGTGGGCCTTGATGTGCAAGTACTTCCAGAGAAGTTGAACTTGTTTTGGTTGTACTTCAGGAGCAGCAACAAGTCTTTTTATTTCCTGCCACAAAAGCTCAGCCACAGTTGTCTCATTGCACTTGTGGATAAGTTTCTACTTTTATTTAAGTGGACTAAACATCAAACAATACTGGTAAGCCTAGGAAAGGAAGTCCGATGTCAAGTGGTTTCAGCGAAATCCTACCAGGATTTTTTTTCTTAGGGTCCTGGCTCTGAAGAAAAGACTCATAAAGCAGTGAGCCTCTAGCCCTCCCCTTCACCCTGACAAGCAGAGAGTTGCTTAAATTGAATTGACATGTCAGCAGGGGAGCAAAGCTTTGTCCCCACTCTGGATTCTGGCATACTTAACCGTACCATTTAAAGTCTTAGCTACTAGCATTGGCACTCATGAGAAAGCTAGCCTTGGAAGCACCTCTCCACCCCCACCTGTTGCCTCTGGTCCACAATTTCCCCTTTTTCTCTCTCCCATGGTTCCCTGCCATCTCTCTTGCTCACTTGGCAGTTACAATGGTCACGTGATCAACAGCTTTTGTTTTACATTGTAATCCAGTCTGGGCCATCTGGGTTTCATTTACAGTTAACTGCAAGACATACAGAGTGCACTTACACCAGTAAAAGAGGGAGGGAGAAAGAAAGAGCGAACAGGATATAAGGAGAAGTTAAAAAACGAAGAGTTGATTGAGTGGAGCAGAGAGATAAAGGCAGAAATAGGTGGAGAGAGAATGAACTATGTCTGAATGTGGGGCTCTAATGTAGTGGGAATGGAATCTGTCACTCAGCTTATTGCATGTCGATGACTCAGGGCAGTTTGAACTGTAAGCAGCCTATGATTTATGGACACCAAGTGAACTCCTGCAGGCTAAAAAGATAGTTGGAGACCAGTGTGGTAACAGGGTCCTTTTTTGGCTGGAGCTGGGCACTGCATTTTCTTCTCATCTATGCCAAACTGCTTTGCATGGCAATTAGCTCTGTCCTCATTTAGTCTCCATAGTCCCAGAGGGTAATGAAAGTCATATATCATCTTCAAGGCTGCTAATTACCCAGCTCAATTGCAGGTAGGGCTTTGTAACAGTGAGAAGGGCCTGTCGGCCTGATATTTATTGCAGCTCCAATAAGCAAGTAAAAAATACTCTCTTGAAAGGTTGCTCACAGCCCTCTCCTCGCATCCCTGACATACCTTTTTGCAAATGTGCTAGTCAAAGGGGAAATGTCTTCATTCCACATAACTCATTTTTCATACTGTAACAAACTGTTCAGCAAGAGCCTCTGCACAAGTGCTGGAAACCTGAGAGGAGACATATAGCGGAGGTCAGCTTGTCTCCACTGATTTACTGTGGCTTACTTAATGCCAGGACAATACAGAAAGAGGACTGGGGAAAAAAGAGACAGCCTGCTGCCACACCTCAATGATAGTTCCCTGTGTTTTACTATTTAATTGCAGTTTAGTATTATTTGTCAAGAGTTATTAAGGACTTTCACAGAAGGGATGTATGAATTAATAATTTCTGCACTGCATCAAACAGTAATTCTGAGTTCATGGTCACCTTCTTGCTTTATTTATGACACGTATTCACAAACATCGTCTGCAAAACAGTTCACAGAGGAAAACTTCCCCCAAACTTCAAATTAAAGCTTTCTTTTTCTCCTTTCCATCAAATTTTTCTTTTCTTGATGTTTGTAATTATATATTTAAGGGACAAATAATGCTTGGTTTAGGTTGTGACTTGTTTAACCAGTGTAATTTCAATAAAAAAAACTATTTTTCTTTGCGTTTCCATTCAGATTAAAACCATGTGATTTAAAGACAGATTAAGAGGAATCATTTAGTTGAGTCTGTAATGCATGCAGTCTTGTTAAGCAGAGTTATTAGGGCCCTTGGCATATTATGTTTTGCAGCTTTGCGTGCTCACTCTCGCTCTCCCCCTCTTTGAATTACTAACGCTGAAATGTGAAGGGTGTCTCAAATGGAAATATTTATATGGTTCCTAAATGCCTGAAGGGCATCATTAATGTCCATATTCAGAGATCTAAAAATGTATGCGAGGCGTACTGATTTCAGAGCCCAGGCATCTACATATTTTCTCAGGCTAATGACTTTATATTTGCCTTCTTGCATATTCTTCGAAGATACCGCTTTTCTCCTGCTGAGAAAAGGAAACTGGCTGGATATGTAAGAAGAGGAAATACATATATATGTAAAGCTAACAGTGATCAAATTCTTAATTATGCTCAGTGCTGTGATGACTGACTTATACAGATCCAAACCAGTGAAGTCTTAGTACACTACAGAGCATGCATATCTCTTTTAATGCTGACATTGTCACATTCTTTACATAGTACTTCTAAAAATAGAAAAACAAAACTCATTTTGGGCCCAGTGGATGTTTTGGAGTACAGGAGAGCAAAGTTTCCTGAGATATGATTATATGAGAGTATATGGTTAAGCCTTGTATCAGATAGTAGACTAATTGTCAAGGTTAAGACTCTGAAGATGATTGATGTCAGGCCAGGCAATCCTGTCAGCCTGTCAGGAGGCAGGAATGTTTAATGTTCTCATTATTGGTTACGCTGTTGTGTATATTTCTCTGTCAGCACCGTGGACCCATCTGAACTGCCAAAGCACTTCAAAGGCCTGCAGGTCATTTATCTTCCCCCTGACGTGCAGAGTGTTCTGCCTCAGCTGAGTGCCAGTGATTTGTTATGACTTGAGAGCCAGCTGACAGACAGTTCTTCTGGTACAGAAAAAAAGGATTCCTTTTTGTCACACTGCGAAAACATCAATGTCCCTGTAATGGGCTACAACTGTCAGAGGAGGCCAGCACCTGACAGTTGTGTGGTCACACTAATTTGCAGCCCCAGTGACTTGCTTTCCCTGAGTTTAGATTTGGTTATGGTGTCACATACAAACTGGTCACCATCTGCTGTTGGGTGCTAGTGACTGGGAGAGAAGCGAGAGGTGACCGGGCTAATTGAAGACACATTGTCATACCATATTAATCACCATGGCCTATGAATCTCATCTTAGAAGTCAGCTTGAAAAAAGGAAGCCATGACAACACAGATGTGCAAAAGTGGACGGAATATGCACCACAGCCCAAAGCTGGAGAGTGAACAAGTAACAGAGTGAGAGAAAGGGAGAACGAGAGAGAGAGGGAGAGAGTGAGAGAGAGTGGAGAAAAATCAGATCTTTGTTTCCTTTCCCAGGCCATGACATGATTAATCGTTCTCTTCTGATCTAATTTTGGAACATGAAAAACAGAGCATTTGTCTTGAAGAAAAATGATGTGCTGTACTGTGCAGATGGAAATTTCGGAGCCCTGAAAAAGATTAAAGTGAAATTCCACTCCTTAGACCTAATCATGAGTGGTACATTATTCTGTCGTTTTAACCAGATGGTAGGTTTGATTCAGCAGCCCCCTCCGTGTATATTAATGAATATTAGACTGTTATATTTGACTTAGGTAAGTGAAATGTCTCTCACACCTAATGGACTGCCAGCCTATAGAACACATGCCCTACCTTCATGTGCCCTTACTACATTTTTCATGTTCTATACTAATGAAGAACATCTTGTTTGCTTCTACTTTTCAGCGTTGTCACCAATTTGCTAAATATTATTATACATGATTGAGGGAATAAAATAAACTTTGTGTCTTCTGCTAATACCCTCTTATAGGTCACAGTCATAACTCTGTAACTAAAACCGTCACAGAGGGGGAAAAGGCGAGAAGAATTCAATAGTAAGTTGATTAAGCTCTCAGTCAACATGTCTACATACATGGCAGTATGTTAACCAACCTAATTACAGGAGAAGAGGAAGTGCCTCAGGATGATCACAAGACCATCTACACTGACTGACCAGAGGGAGTGGGAGGGGCACACTTCACCCTCCAACTCTCTCTCTCTCCTTCTCGCTCTTTCTTCATGCATGAGATGCATGAGATTCAAAGCTCACTCTTAACTCAACTCAGATTCGGTTATGTGATTAAATTCCTTAGGCGCACTTGCTGCGCCCATACAGATAGTACAAATGCTGCAAATTACTAGTCATCACTCAGAAGATTAGTGTTACGTATATTGTTTTAGTAAACGTAAATACGTATGAATATGTAGTAGTGAAATATAATTTTGTCTTGAACCTGCAAATGTGTTAATATGCGTAATAAATGTATAGTGGCTTTAGGAACTCTATGATGTGTATTTGTGGTCAAAATGAATCATTCTGGTACATTGAGTAATACACTCACTAATCACTTTATTAGGTACACCTCCTTGTTTATACACTCATTGTACATTTGAGCAGTTTCACTTGCCAAACAGAATCATTTTGTAGTTCTGCAATTACAGACTGTAGTCCATCTGTTTCTCTACATGTTTTGCCTGTCCACTTTACTAGCATGACCTCTAAAGGACCACCATCGATCAGGTACTATTGGTGGTGTGTTAGTGTGTATTGTGCTGGTACTATTTGATCAGGCACGACAGTGCTGCTGGAGCTTGTTTTTTTCACTTGCACTGTGCCCTCTATTCATTTTGTTTTTATATACACCTTTTTTGTCTTTTCCAAGGGAAGGTTCAGAACCACTGCTATAATCCTTCATTCGTGCTCACAGAATGCTATCTACAGGTTGTTGGACAGTTTCAATAGGTACATGATTTTTTGTGCAGCAGTGACACTGAGGCATTTAAAAATTCAAGCAGCATTGCTGTGCCTGATCCACTCATACCAGCACAACAAACAAAAATACTACCACAACATCACTGTCAATCTAGCACTGAGAATGAGAATCCAACACCCACGATCTGTGCTTGTCCGGATGGGGTCCTGACAATTAGAGAAGTAGAAAGAAAGTAAAGCCACAGTTTGCAGTAGCGCAAAATCTATAAGCCTTTATACTTAATGCTTCGGTTGTTGCAGTTTTCTCAGAATCCTCATTCTCAGAGTTTCTCTATGGTCCCTCAAAATTGTCTTGTATTAATGACCCTGTGTGTCAAGCAAGAACCTAGCTTACAGGGAACTAACAACATATGCGGAGAAGTAGATGGACTACAGTCCGTAACTGTACATTCTAAAATATGAACTGTAAACCAAGAATGTGTGGAGAGAGAGAAAGTAAAAGCACCATGTTCCTATGTCACACACTAAATAGTTCTAAATTAGAGCCTGTATATGCCTGTTGGAGACAACATTCATCATACTCAGCTTTGGTCTACTTCTAACCACTTTGGCAGTAAGAGCTTCCACATGCCATGTTTGTGCAAGAGAAAAAAAAGAGTGGGAGAGAAAGAGGGTGTGGGATCAAGAAAGGGAGAGAAAATGCAGGTTATCAGCAAAGTTTACATGTCTTTAATCAGTCTGCAGTTAATTAGCAGCTTCCACACAATGTGGCCATGAGTCATTAATCATAGGAGTCTGGAGCTGAGAGCACCGTCCAAGACATTTGGAAACAAAAGTTTTGTTTTCTGTGAAGGGCTTGAGCGTGGCCTGGCATTGCCTTTCTTGGCCATTAGGGAGGAAATGAAAGGCCTGTCATGGGGTTGACAGACAAGGGCCCACTGTTCAGCTTCCTGTTGGTCTTTCCCTAAACCCCACTCCACAAAGCATGACTTCACCCCTTAAACAAAGCTTAAACACATGTACACATTTGGGTGCATTTGTCTGCATGGCACTCAATTTGAAATGTCATGTCATGCAGGAAACCAACTGGGATACTGTACAGGAACCCAGCCAGATTTGGGTACATTCCTATGAACATTTACCCTTGTTGTGTAGTTGTTGATTGGAAAAGGATGGCTATTAAATGAGTTTGTGCAAGTTGAGTTTATATTTGCCAAACACACATAACTAAGCAGTAGTGACAAGACTCCTTGTGTGTGACCCAAAGGCAGTAAGCTGTCTGTGCTGATGATAGTGTTGAAATGGAGGCTTGTGAAAGAAAATGTCCCTGATAGTCCTGACATACATTTTCAATCCAGACTCAAGATGAGTGAAAAGTGTCTATCTACCTGCCTAGTGCAGATAAACTAGACACCTGGAATTTTTCCGCAGTTACTGCTATTGCGAGCACTAAATCTATTACGGGCGAGAGGCAAAGGCTTCCCAGCCCTATCACTCTGAGGACTCTGACAGATCAATTTACTATTCCCGATCATTCTATGACAGGGAGTTTTTCCTGCCACTGACTCTGTTTCCCAATACCTCCTCAGCTGAAATGCATGGCCAAAACACATGATTCATTCTGCAGAAATTCATGAGCAGGCCTGGCAACTGCAAAAGAGAAGTTTTCAGCTGCTTTTCATGCTCGCGCATAATGTAGATTTTGGCAGTTTAGTGAGTGAGTGGAGGAGCGAAGAGGAGAAAATGTACTTGTGGTTGTGCTAAGAAAGTGATTGCCAATCAGTGCTAACATACACAAGTTATGTCAATCTGAGGTTAAGGTGTGTTTTAAGTGCTGACACAACACACCCGCACCCACACACTAAATAACTCTTAGGCTTTCTGGCATAAAGCACTGGCATGTCAAAGCGTTCCTGAACTCTGTGTAGATATAACAAAAAAACTGTGGCATTAAATGAAAGATTGTTTAAAGCTGGATCTGCCAAAGCTTTCTACCCATCATTTATCTTGATCCTGATACATCAAATCTACTTCATAGTGCACTCATAAAAATTCATGAGAATGTAAATGTCTGAGTGACCCATTAATCTTGTTTAAACTGGCAAGTGTAACATGTTCCTCATCTGGGGTGACAAAGTTACACTTCAGACTTTTATGAAGGATTCATTGTTGATGACAAGATGTTACGCATATCATTAAAATAAGCCAAATGGAATAAGTAAAGCAGACATGCCTAACCGAAATCACTCACGGTCTCATTGCGGTGCAAACTGTATGCGTCAACGGCAGTTTGGGTTGGGTGTCAATGCAAAACGGATCGCTCAATTTCACCTTGTCTTTTTAATATGAGCTTTTGACTTATTTTCACAACATGGCAGGGAGTTCTTAGATAGATATGGGATTTTCAGACACCTCTAGTAAAAGCTCGGTCCTTTTCCTTATTACCTCACATTTCATGTTCTTCAGATATTTATCATTTACCCTCTGCAAGTGACATCCAGGTGACACTAGAATAAGTTAAGGAATGGACTTCCCCGAATTACAACATTTTCATCGAAGATGATTGATTGCCATACTTTTAAAGACTGATATTTTTTAAAAATCTGCCTTAAGAAAAATCTTGAATGAATGCCGAATAGGCAAGAGCTGTCTGTATAATGCTGTATTTCTTCCGGCCTGAGTGAAAGTGAAGTGAATAAAAGTTCAGCATGTTTTTTTCCTGGGTGTGATTAAGCACACATTTAGGCCTCACACACTGAAGAGTTTATTCGCCTTGTCACACAGGGGAGGTGATGAAGTAATGATTAATATGGTGGATGTTTGGAAATGTAAATCCCTGCTGCAACACAAATAACCAAGGGGCTTTCTCAAGATGATTAAATGTACATTTCACAGTTGATTGAGCATGCAAGAAGTCATCCATTTCCCTCTGAACTCTGTAAACAGTGATGCAGGCCTCCTTTTCACTGAAGTATATGACTGTCATTGTAGGTTTATATGCACATATAGGCTATTGAAGATGAATGACTGCCCTAATTTATTTAACCGCCAGAATCGCTTGATTAGGTAATTTATATGGAGGACAGGTTTATAACCACTAACTTACTGTCTTGTCCTGCAACAATTATTTCAGAAATTTGGCTGTAAAAGCACACAGTAAATTGTGAATTCGTGTCCTGCTGTCATTGACAGCTCATAACCCAGGGGTCTGATTTTCAATAAATCCTTTTTATGAAACTGAGAGCAATTACATCATGGAAGCAACTTCCCTGAACAAATCCATTTGGTGAAGATCGGTGTTGCATTTGGCTAGCCAAAAAGATCATAAGAGGCTTTGGCAATAAAGTAAACCTAATTTTTTCTATCTTGAGGTCCTTAATTAAAAAAAAACTCTCGTAAAGGCTAAGGAATGTTGACCTCGGAACGCTGCAACAAAACCTTTGATATTTTCATCCAACCAAAAAATGCACCTATATTTTGTGATATGGGGAAAGAGAAAAATTTATTGTAGTAAGCAAAATATATGCTTAATAATAAACAGTGTAGGTAATAATAATAACAATTTACATTTCCAGCATTAAGCAGACACCCTTATCCAGAGCAACTTACAATTAATACAGTCTTACAATCCAAGCAATTGTGGGTTAAGGGTCTTGCTCAAGGACCCAACTGTGGCAGAGGTGAGGTTTGAACCCTGGACCGCCTGGTCCAGAGTCCAGTACCTTAACCGCTAGGCTACCACAGTCCCCATAAAATAAAAACAAATATGACAAAAAATAACAATACAAATAACAGCCTTGTTTACACTAAAGTGTGTAAAGTTTAGCTACTAAATAAGCTGATGATGGTTCATGATTCTTGGTGAAATGCATTTAGTTGTATGCATAGAAGATATGTATCACTGCCAAAGTTTGCATATCATTAAACATGTATTACACCCTTTGGCTACAGTTTTAGAATGACTAAATGTAATGCAGGTGTGTCACTTTTTTGTGTTGTCTGACCTAGTGACAAATGAGTCAATAGATTGGTTTTTGATAACCTTGTTCTGAATAGTCTGATTGTAAAGTCAGACTAAACACATTACATGAGCATGTTAACTTGTTATATTAGCAGCAGTCTCTGTAGTAGTAATTTATATGCGTGAAGTGTTGTGGTTAAAGCTGCACTGGATTAAATTTATTGTTCCTATTATTAAAAAAAATGCATAAATACTATATGTGGAGAACGGTCTGAGAAATGGAGCTCTCAAACTACAGATGTTGCCTCACATCACTTCTCAAAAAGAACTGGGACATCCCTGCTGAATTACTGTTTGTTTATTAAGTTCGAGATACTAAGAACGTCTAGTGAAGATTAAGCTGAATACCGAGTTGACTAGAAAATGCAAACACATTTTTATATTAAAGTGTTAAACAGTGCAGTCAACTCAGGATTTTGGGCTGTCAATCTTGTGTTTGTAGGGTAAGTCAAAAGTCACAGGACTTTTTGCAAAGGTTGCCAAAACCACTGTTGAGGTTTCTTCGTTGGTAGCTGTCTTCAAATGACCACTATGTGACCTGTCCCGGTTTCTCTGATTTAGAGAACTTACTTTATGGGATATAAAAGTGTTGTATGAAATTGGTGATCTTTCTGAGTGTCCGTTGTTGAAGTTTGTGGTTATGATACGGCAGAATCATCAATTCCATCTTCGGTTACCAGTGACAAACAACAAAAGTTTTTAAATTTCTATGTTACATTTACGGCATTTAGCAGACACCCTTATCCAGAGCGACTTACAACTCATACAGTCTAACAATTCAAGCAATTGTGGATTAAGGGCCTTGCTGAAGGACCCAACTATAGCAACTTTGGCAGAGGTGGGATTTGAATCCAGGACCATTAGGTCCAGAGTCTAGCACCTTAACCACAAGAGATATTGCAAGTATGATTGCGGCAATGGAAAAGTATGTTGTGTGTCTTTTGACTAATCCTGTATATCTTTGTCATAACTGGCTATAAAGTACAGTGTCCAGATGCTTAACATAAGAGATAAACTTTTTTCTTGCCCTTAAAATGACATTTCAAATTACTGTTACAGCAGTAAGACTATACTGTCATATTAATATTTTGCGTATTTGCGTTCATATGTCACAGCTGGTTGAGGAGAATGATGAGACACTGTGAAGTTGACATCAGCTAGTTAGTTATCCAGCGTAGCTAACAAAGGATATATGCTGAGACATACAACTTCACTCGATGTGAATGAGTGGGGCCACTTTTCAGGCTGTGAGTTTCATGCCCAAGCCCTTTCCATGGAGCAACAACAAAAAATAATTTCACTTCAACAATAAATTTACATTTAAAATAAAATGTTTCATAGTCTGCCATATAGGGAAGCATATTGCACCATTGTTTATATGTTTTGTTCATACATGTAAACATCATCTACAGCGTGAATAGTCGGAATCATGTAGCAGCAGGAACCCGGTGGATGATGAGATTCACTTGACGGCCATAAGAAGCAGTCTCTATTTGCGTGCTCTTTTTGAGGTGTGGTTTGGAGCACGGCTGACTATGGCTTTATGATCTTCTGTTTTATGTCAGTTATATCACCGGATTTTAGCTTAGCTTCAGCTGCTATTTCCCCACTTTACCTATGCTCCACAGGTCATGCAGCACCTTTCATGTTGGGCTGCTTCCTGGAACGATCGTCTAGCTCTATTGCTAGTATGTCCGCTGCACAGACATGCCGCTTTGGGCGCCAAGACATGCTTCGTCCTGACGGGCTGGACCCTGGACCACACACTCATACATTGTAAATAAATGCTCACGGTTTGCACCTATTTCCCAGTCCCTGTCTCTAATGTGTTGCACTGCACATTGGTTCAAACCTGAGGCTCAAGCCTGATGGTAACAGAATGAATCCACCATACCAAACCAGCAGTGTGACACCCTTAAGCTAGTATGTTGGAGGACTTTAGGTCCTGTGATGCATAACCCCAAAAAGAGATTGTTCCAACTCCTTCTGACCCCGACTCACCCGAGCCCTCCCGTAGGATGCCACCCCCAGGCGGAACCAACCAGCCACAGAATTGAGGACCCCATCGGCAGCTGTGAAGATCATTGCTATGCTATTCCTTCCAAGTACTCTCCAGCTGAACTGGGGACCTGTCTCGGTGTCAACCCTGGTTGATTTCAGGGCTGTTTACAACCTTATCGACGAGATTTTTGCCAGAAAGATTAACTGTCCTTTAATCTTCTTGGCTTCACTCATAAGTATATACTCCGTTGACAGACTGGTGCTTGCCAAGGTCATCCACAAGACGGTCCCCATCATGATAACCCTCTCAGTTACCCACATTGAGACTGTAATGTTTGTTGTTGTCCGTTCTCTACATACTCCCATCATCTTGGGGACTCCTGGCTGAAGAGGCAAAACCTGAAGATCATCTGGATCACTATACGTGCTATAAGTGCTCGATTGTAGAGAGATTGGCCATGCCTATTGCCTGCACTCTTTTGCTCCAACCACGCTGATTGCGGCTTTGTTACGTTCTGTTTTCGCGTCAGTTATATCACTGGATGTAGACTGTTATCACTATGTTGATGTGTTTAGAGACTTTGTTTTCCAAGTTACTCTTGTTTGTGAGCATGACCTTGCTGCTTATTTGCAACAACCTGCAAATGGCATCCGTAAGCATAAGACATTCTGTAAGTATATGTATTTATAATTGAAGTTGGTTTATTCTGTTAGTGCTGGTCTAGTGCTTGTTTAGCTACTAAATCTGCATTTTCTTGGTGGTCTTGCTGGTAATTTTGGTTAACCAGCATACCATTGTATGCTGTAACACAACATATGCTTTTATTTGCTCTTTTGTGGGAGGGAAATCCTCTATAGCTCTGTAAGCACTAGTCTGAAAGCTACAAAGTTTATGTCTTAGCCTCTGAGCTAATTAGTAAACTACAAGTGGCATTTAATATAGACAGGTGTCAGACACAGCACAGATGTTTCTCTGCTTTACTTAATACACTATATTACTGAGAATTTTTGGGAATTATATGAAGGAGTCCAAAATTAGCTAGAGAAAGGGAAACTTGCAGAACTTGCAAGAGTTTGCATAGCTTTTCAGATATTTGAAGTAGTTACAACCCCAATTCCAATGAAGTTGTGTATGTTGTGTAAAACATAAATAAATTCATAATATGATTATTTGCAAATCCATTCCAACCTATATTCAATTGATTACACTACAAAGACAAGATATTTAATGTTCAAACTGAAATGCAAATATTCACTCATTTGGAATTTGATGCTTGCAACACGTTCCAAAGAAGCATATGTTGCTCCAAGACCTGTATATACCCTTCAGCATTAAAGGTGCCTTTACAGATGTGGAAGTTACCAATGTCATGGGCACTAACACACCCCCATAACATCAGAGATGGTGTCTTTTGAACTTAGTGCTGATAACAATCCTGACAGTCCTTTCCTCTTTGGCCTGGAGGACATGACGTCCATGATTTCCATGGTCATTGCATGGTAGAGTTTTAACTTGCACTTGAGCCATGAACTGTTCACTGGCAATGGTTTTCTGAAGTATCCCTAAGCTCATGTGGTTATATCCATTACAGAATGTTGTTGTTTTTATTGCATTGCCATCTGAGGGATCCAATGTCACGGCATTCAATGTTGATTTTCAGACTTGTCGCTTACTTGCAGAGACTTCTCCAGATTATTTAGATGATATTATGGACTGTAGATGATGAAACTCTTAAATTCCTTGCAATTGCATCATGAGAAATGCTGTTCTTAAACTGTTGGACCTTTTGCTCATGCAGCGCACAAAGTTCACAAAGCTCACCCCATCCTTGCTTGTAAACAACTGAACCTTCTGGGATACTCCCTTTATACCCAATCATGACACACACACCTGTGGAATGTTCAAAACCTGTTGCAGGCATCAAATTAAGACTAATAAAGTTTATCCATTTAAACATTAAATATATTGTCTTTGTAGTCTATTCAATTGAATATGGGTTGAACAGGATTTGTAAATCAATTTAATTGGAATTGCGGTTGTATATCACATTACAATGGATTAGCAAGTGAGCAGTGACATTATAATGACTCGCCTTGGCTCAAGTTTTGCCAAGTCAAACTAATGACGAACATAGCATGATTACACCCTGTTTTGCTTAACAGAAGATGCAACTGTTTTGAATATGGAAATTTCTGAGCTAGTAAACTTCCAGGAAAAGGTGCTACATAAACTATGCTGCCAATTTTCTTAGAATCAGGTTTCCATTGGCAATACAGTCTTGATGTAAACAAAGCAGTACAGGATGCACTGAGAAGTTTAGAAACAAATCACTGTTTGTTTAGTTTCTCTAAAATATGCTGCCCACAAAATTAGGGGACATTTGAAAATGAAATACATTCTAATTAAATATCCACTAATTTGTGTGAGCAGTGTACAAAGAACTATTGCAGTTTTCTGAAATGTGTTTAATATGCTGGACATTCAGTATTGTAATCTTTTAGTCGCTGACTGTTGTAACATTTCTGATTCAGCTGAACCAGTTTTGTTATAAGCCACATGCAATTGTGATTAACAAACATTTTTAGGAAATACTTAAAAGGTCGTAACCAGCCTTTATTTTACCTATGTCATTAGAATTGCATGGTGTATTTAGACTTTTTGACACTGCTGTACCTATTACCTGTAGAGTTTTATTATAAGTTATCAATGCTAATGGATAATGTTAGTGATGTGCACACGGCTATATAACCAATTGCATACTATGTACTACAGAGTGTGTCACCATTAGCTGTACATTAATTTGACATGCTGTTTACATAAAGTTGTATGTAGTTTAAGATGCAGCCAACATCAAGCCCTTCTGACTTTAAGGCAAGGAGCTTGCTAGAGTTCCAGCACCTCTGGATAAACTACAGATAAAATAGAATAGGGTTGAATCCTAATTACTCTCTACTAACTATGTAATACTTTACAGGGCATGTACTTTCTTAAAATAGTGCACTTTATATTGAATATGAAGCAGTTTCAGCTTAGCTAAGAGGTTTAAATATTTTAAATAATACAAAATACTATTGAATGAATAATTATCCTTAATTTTGATTGACCTAAATATCCAAACTGAAATGAATGTAAAAATCTACAAGGAATACAAGAAGTACTTAAAGCTAGTAGTACGATAGGAGACAAGCAATTGGGGCTTTGGCCCCTTCAAGAAGACAAGTAATTACATCAAGTTATAATCTCCATTAATGCACTTATACTATTGTTCTGACATTAGTTCTAGGACCTATAGTTAATATCGATGTCCATCTCACTGTTGTGAATAGAAGCTTTAGTGCCATAGAATTTAAGCACCGAATAGTACTACATTTTCAAAACAGATGTGTAGTTCTATTGGAGTACAATTTAGGTCCGTTAAATCCATAAACGAGTTTTATCAGTCTCAACCTCAGTCTTGTCTCGAAATAAGGAAATTGTTCTTGATACCAGCCGAGTCCAGTGCATCTGTCTGAGGGACTGTTAATTTGAAAGTTAATTGTATGTCTGTTAGTAATGAATTTCAACAACAGAATCCATTGAAACAGAATTTATCAGTCCTTTCTCTACATGCCTAAATAATATCTCCACTCAGGTGAATTAACAGGGAGAAACAAATTATAGGTCTGCTCTTTCAGCATCTAATATGGGAAGCACCATTAATTTATATGCACTAAACTTAATTGAAGAACAAACATTCAGCTGAAGGTAAATTCAGAAATAATACAGTATATATTATGTATTTTGAATGATAATGAATGTAAAGTGAATTTCAAATGAATTAAAGTTTTCCATTTTGTTCTTTTCATACTTGTATTTAGAAAAAAAATTCTTAGATAAAGAATTCCCAGTTGTGCCTATCCTTGACAAATCCTCAACAAAAAAACTTTTTTCAGAAGGTAGCAATGAAGGCTGACAGAGTGAATGGTATGTACTGCTTCTACTCTATGTACTCCATAGATGTTATAGTATTAGTAATAAGAGTAAGGTCTGAAATACCATAGTATTACAGCATCATATATTTTTTTCATTATTCATTTCATTATTATTTTAATGGGTTAATCTGTGACTATCGTTAATCCTTGTTTTCAATCTACAAACTTTATTAAACAGCTAGAATATTGTACAGTATTTATTGAGACCTTATGTAAAATTCTGTTTTATGTAGCAACCTACTTTTTGTTTACTGTTTACAATTTAAATACTCGTAAGATGTGGCCTGAGCATAATAATAGGCAAACACATTTTACTGTAATCATATTTATTGTTAGTGTATGTTTAACCAGCTATTACATGCAAGCAAACAGGGTGATACTATCATGCATTTTTACGTACTAATGTTAACCAAAGTAATTTTTCAGATATTTATATTCTTTTACTGTCTGTGTGGAACATATCCTTTTGTCCAACTGTCATCAACAACAGAGACAACTAACATAAAGGCTTATACATATGTAATAGATACCAGTGTGCATTAAGGTATGTCTCTTTAAGAAGTGTGCACTGGTTGTGTTCAGAGTGGAGCATCTGGTGCACTGTGGATAGGAGTTGTTAACAAGCTCACTGTTTGTGGCCTCTTCTCAGCATGACTGCTTGTAAATGGCACTCTTTGAAAGCGAAAGATTCCCTTATTGGTTCAATCGCCTATGAAAGAGCACATGGTCAGGGAATTTAAATTTAGACTTGAGAGTCACCACAAACCATGTGATAAGCTAACTGTGTCTAGCGAATATCACTCGGAAACTCTACCCCAATTGCTTCCCTCCTCTCTTTCTTGCTGATTAAGATATACACAAGATTGCTTGGAAAGGGCCTGACAATTCTGTTCTAATGAAATAAATTGATGCAAGTTGAAGCAGAGCATGCTTTCAATGCTTAATTTAATGACAGAAACTGTGTCTATATGATCAGGTCCAACATATTGCATTAATAAGCAAATAAAGTACACAATTAAATGAGTACTACCAGGCTTCGAAGCAGAACGCACAATAAACATTCGATATACTTTTGTGAAATCATGCTGGATAACATAGATCATCAAATTTGGACAAATGTGTGGAGTCTATTCCAGTTCAATTGTGTGCTGTTATTACAACAACAGATTGAACATACCTAATACTAATGAATATTAATAATTTTGTTAAAATATTTTTTACTGCATTTGTTATGCTGATTATTTAATTTGTAATGGAATAATTAAAAAAGTTATTTATAAGAAAGTTTAAAAACTTTTAAGAAAATTTTAGACTTTTTAGTTTAGACTCCTGTCTAGCATATATTCAGCTATTATTATTAATCATAATGTATTGCAACACAAATGGATAATTGTTTAAAAATTCTTATTACTACTTCTTTGTCCATGGGATAAGAGAAAAATAAGATTGGAAGTAGTTGTGTGCTCTTGCAGTTAACTGTAAACTACATTAAAGCAATAAAAAATAATGGGAGACCCATATTTCCTGAGGGTGTGATGCTTAGAACCATTTGTGTCTTGCTCAGCGCTATTAGGTGGTTCTAAAACTTTGCAATAGCATCAGCCAGTACAAGCAGATCCAGATCAATGTCGTAGACATCTAAGCGTCATTGCCTGTTCAGAAGTCAGATCAAAATTTCTCTTGTGAAAACCCACCCCTTACTGGATACGTTTAGATTAGGTGCAGCCTAATTTCCAGATATAATGTATAAATTGCATACAAACTCTAAATAGGAGTGCAGATGAGCAGAAACATGAAAGCCTTTCAGTCTGACAGGTCTTTGTTTAGTTGACTTATGTATTCACGATCACCTGGTGAGTCACTTCACCTGTTACCGTATGCCATTACTCATATCATAGCCCCTGCCAGGGAGTTAAATATTAGCCTAGAAAATACAGCATGAAACACAGGCTTTTGATTGGCGGTGTCTATGAAATTAAGTATAAATTACCTCGTAATGAATAATATAATACTACTCTGTTTTCCAACAAAAGTGTTGACTCCTGCGGCAGAATGGTCACGTTTTTCTTTGAACTGCCGTTTAGATTGACAAAACCAAACATTAACAGCAAACAGGCCTATTCATATTTTATCATGCTGCTCCCCTATGAACACTAAAGTTAAAACATACATCAAATATTAAAACAGATTTTTTTTGTTTGTTTGTGTATGCTATTCAAATCGGAGGTATTGGAAACTTCTTTGGCTTTGGTGGACGTATAAGTGTATATTTAACTGTGTGTTCTTCAAAGTATGGCTTTATAGATATGAATGTGTTTATGATGTGGGTTATTAATTACCATCTTTGCCACACCTCAACTGCAGGGCACTTAAACATAACAAGGAGCATGCTCAACCACATGTAGTTTTAGGCACTGCAAAAGCACATGTCAGGAATTTACTTTCTGGCAAGTTGCACTGTGCTCCTTAGTCAGCAAATATAATTAATGAAAAATGTATATAAGTCTCATTAAAATATCTAAATTTGGAATGCTACACACAAAATACAGTTTAGAAAAATGGACAGAAAACTGGACTGCTCTAGTTATCCTGTTAATCTACCTCCAACTAAGATGAGACATGGTCGGACAGTGAAGGCAAACAAGTGCCGTATGGTGTCCTGTGGCATATTTGCCCATGGATGGTGGGGATAACCCTGTAGATACTCATCCTATCACACCAGCAGATGGGGCAGTGTGTTGCTGTACTCAAACCCAAACATCAGATCCCAAACAGATGGATTAATCGTTGAGGATAATATGGTTCCAGCCTCTAGCAATCCAACTTTCTTGTTCACAAAACTACAGAGAACAGGTAGAAATGATGGCTGGTTGTTAAGGACAGGACACAGAACGGGTGCTGGGACAATAGATTTTCTTCTGCTAAGTGTCTGGTAGTGGTCCCAACAGAGACAGGGAAGTGTCTAGTGTGTAGTGAAGATGCCACCTGTGTATGTATAGTGGGCGACAAACTGTGGGAGCTGCTTTTGCTTGTCTGTGGATCAAATGATTCTCTCTACTGGTGGTCTGTGTGGGTCACCCGAAGCATGTGTGTGTGTGTGTGTGTGTGTGTGTGTGTGTGTGTGTGTGTGTGTGTGTGTGTGTGTGTGTGTGTGTGTGTGTGTCTGTGCCCTCATGGAACCGCAGTTCCTAACACCACTTAACAGATTAGCCTATAATTTGTTAAAATGACCATCCTGCTTTTCTCAGTTTAAAGACATTTAAACTTTTCAACTTCTGTAAACTGGGCAAAATGTCTTTGAGTGTGTCATAGAAGTACAGTATGTCCAGCCACTTATGTTGTGCCACTTTGATCACATACATTTTTGCCAATATACAGTTTTCATGTACTATTTTAACATGACAGCATGCACTGGATTTGACTGACAAGCAATCAATCTTAGTCATCCACCCAAAGGGGAAAAAGGATATTTGTCAAAATAGGAACTTGGATTGGACATATCTTATGACATGGTCATGGTCAGCAGTAGTACTCACGTGGTCGGTGGTGATTAAATGATGCTCAGTTTGCTATTACAGGGACCAAAGCGTGTCAATAAAAATTCCCCCAAAAAGTATGCCACCATGTTGTTTATGCCACATTCTCACTCTACCAACCATATGTTGCAGCACACTCATGGGGGAGCACTATGTTTCCACAATGCCACATAAAAAGTGAAGTGACATTGTGTACTGTACTTTCTAGGTGGTTTACTAACAAAAACACCAAGGTATCAGTAGGTCTGCAAATACACACTCTCATACATGCATATGCACCAGGAGTGTCAAAACTTCAGCAAGAGAGTTTACCATGTCAAAATAACCAGTGATCTCATAACCATGCATCTCTTCCTTCACACCACTGGGTAGGGGTTGCATTTTCAGGTGATGTCTCCCTGTCTAGCCTCCACTTCCTCAGAGCCAAGTCGTGCCTGTGTCACACCTGACTCAACTGCGACTCACTACAGTAGTGGGCTAACATTAGACTAATTAGACCACTGCACCACACAAATGCTTGAATGCTACTCTGTGCTAAAACAATATTCTACAATTATCATTAACAAAAACCCCAAAGAAATGGCAAAACATTTCTACGTATTCATTATTATTGATTTATTTTGTTCTAAGACTAAGCGGTTAATCTAAGACACTTAAAATAAGTAAAACGTTATTTTAACTTGTTAATTGTATAGCTTACAAATATTTTACCTAAAATTCTTAAAGAATGTTTAGTTAAAACACAAACAGTGTTTCTTGCACTCTAACTAAAAGTATGCATCTGGTATGTAAATGAATGCACATGCTCAACTGTAGCTGTGGTCTATAGTAATGAAGAATAAATATTTCATTACTGATACTTCATCACTGTACATGTAGATTAAATTTTTTTTTACTTAATTAAAATATTGTTTTTTTTTATCTTATTTCACTACATTTTGAAAGGAAAACAAAATAATTGTTTTACTAAGATAAATAGATATACTCCCAGAGCCCTCAATAAGATAAAAGGTTTTCTAATTTTTTTTTACCTCAAAAAGATCATAATTAGTTGTATCACAATCATAATTATATATTTCTGAGTGGAGTTTGTGATTTCCTACTTTTAGTTGTGATTTTATTTTCTGCTTATTCGCAACTCAATTGAGAGGAGAAGGTTGTAGATAGATGAAGCCTTGCGAATTAAGAATAAAAGACCTTCTATTCATTTTAACAATGATACAGCCACTATAATTATACTGGTAGCCACAATTAAGACATCAGTGATGCAGTGACTGAAGATCCACAAATGCAGCATTGTTCCCTGTTTTCTCTTTGATGTCTTTTGTGAGAAATGAATTTACAAATGCACAAAATTACAAACAAAGGTACAAATTTAAAGAATGCATCACCAAAGTTGAGAACATACTAACCCATTTGTGCTCTTAATAAAGGACCTGGCTGCTCCATGACTTCTTAATAGCTTTAAAGTTACTACTGGAGTCCAACTTTATGCAACTACAACAACAAATGAAAATCAAGACACTTTTATGGGGTCATTAGAAATGTGCTCAAGCATGACCATGTACACTCTTGTACAAGTTTGGAGAAGCAACACCATATGGCGTGCAGCTGCAAATAATCATGATGTTGCAAAATGTGGTTCTGGTGTTCAGAGAGGCAACAGTTACATACTTATCACACTTATCTTTTGAGTCTCTTCATTCTACCATACTGGAGCTGATGGGGTGGCTGGACTATAGCAGCAGGTGGAACATCCTGTGCTGTTCAAATGGAGAATATACACCAACAGGGAAAAAACATGACCACCCACAAATGAGACAGCGAAAAATGTTGATTGTCTCATTACATTTGCACATGCCAGGATCTGAGATACACTAGTCAGAAAGTGAACAATCGGTTCTTGTTTTTTATGTGTTTGCTGTGGGAGAAATTCACAGATGTAAAGGTTCAAGTTTGCCAAGAGTCACATTGTTGTGGATAGATAACTGTGGCAAAGCATATCCAAATTGGCAAAGGTGACAAGTGACCCTGGTCAGCAGTGGTGAATGCATACTGACAGTGTCTCTAGTCAATGTTCTACTGGCACACCCTGGATGTGGGCATTCATGTGAGCATCCAATTTACCATTAATTTAACATTAATCCTGGTCATAATGTTTTGGCTCCTCTCTGCACATTGTTGACTGTCTTCAAGTTTATTTAAAAAATATTCATCATGTGCTAGTACTTTTGGATTTGCTTGCAATGTCTTTCATTGAAATTATACAAGATTATCATTGTCTAATTCGACTGACATTGATGTTTCTGTTTCTGTGACTGCCAATTAACTGTCTCCTCTTAGAAAAAGTTTAGTTGTCCTTTTAGTGAGTATGGTGTGTGAGATGACGTCTGAGAGTTGATGATGGATGGATGTATGAAAGCACTGCTGGAGTTGTGATCTCTCACCAGATGTGCCTGGGCCAGAGGGAGAAGTTGTACACTGACTGTCAGGAAGAGAGTGCTTTGAGAAGAGACCCAGGTGTTGGCCCAGGGACAGCTGAGAGAAATAAACTCTGGTGTTGGAGTAATGCTTGGAAGAGGTGATCGAGCAGGGGAGAAAGTGCTTATCTCCAAATAATATCCTCTACTCATATTCAGCTTATAATGTGGTTAAATATACAAGGATTGAAGTCCAGTCAGATGCTAAGTGACAGGTGTTGTTACAAACTTCTCTGAGTATTCATTATGAAGTACTTTTTCTGGACGCTCTATATTATTCAATGTCAGCTATGTCATGATATCATTATCTTCATCATTGTCATCAGTTTAATTTATATAGTACATTCCTCACACAGGGTCATTTTACGGAGTGTAAACCACATATAACAACCAAAAACAACACAAAAATATGAAGAATGCAACTGCTGACCAGTAGTGGGAAGTCTAGTCATATAATTCTCTCAAGTAATAAAGACTTTAAATGTATAAAGTAAAAGTAAAATTCTGAAGAAAAAAAAACTCCTGAGTATGTAGGTATCTAGTGAAATAGCATATACACAAACAAAATGTTACTTTTTATACAGAGACAAAATGTACAGTGGGTACGGAAAGTATTCAGACCTCTTAAAATTTTTCACTCTTTGTTTCATTGCAGCCATTTGCTAAAATAAAAAAAGTACATTTTATTTCTCATTAATGTACACTCAGCATTCTATCTTGACAGATTTTTTTTTTATTTAAAAAGAAAAACTGAAATATCACTTGGTCATAAGTATTCAGACCCTTTGCTGTAACACTCATATTTAACTCACAAACTGTCCATTTCTTCTTATCCTTCTTGAGATTGTTGTACTCCTTCGTTGGAGTCCAGCTGTGTTTGACTGAACTGATTGGACTTGATTAGGAAAGACACACACCTGTCTATATAAGACCTCACAGCTCACAGTGCATGTCAATGCAAATGAAAATCATGAGGTTGATGGAACTGCCCAAGGAGCTCAGAGACAAACTTGTGGCAAGGAACAGATCTGGCCAAAAATGTTTCAGCACTCAAAGTTCCAAAGAGCACAGTGGCTTCCTTAATCCTTAAATGGAAGAAGTTTGGTACGACCAAAACTCTTCCTAGACCTGGCTGTCCAGCCAAACTAAGTAATTGTGGGGGAAGAGCCTTGGTGAGAGAGGTAAAGAAGAAGGTGAAGAAGATCACTATGGCTGAGATTCAGAGATGCAGTAGGGAGATGGGAAAAAGTTCCACAAACTCAACTATCACTGCATCCCTCCACCAGTCAGGGCTTTATGGTAGAGTGGCCCGATAAAAAATAAGATTCTCTGGTCTGATGAGATGAAGACTGAACTTTTTGACCTAAGTGGTATGTGTGGAGAAAACCAGGCACTGCTCATCACCTGTCCCATACAATCCCAACAGTGAAACATGGTGGTGGCAGCATCATGCTATGTTTTTCAGCTGCAGAGACAGGACGACTGGTTGCAATTGCAGGAAGTATGAATGCGGCCGAGTACAGACGTATCCTGGAAGAAAATCTCAGACTGGGCCAAAGGTTCACCTTCTAACAAGACAATGACCCTAAGCACACAGCTAAAATAACAAAGGAGTGGCTTCGGAACAACTGACCATTTTTGACTGGCCCAGCCAGAGCCCTGACCTAAACCCAATTGAGCATCTCTGGAGAGACCTGAAAACGGCTGTCCACCAACATTCACCATCCAACCTGACCCTGAGTCTGAATACTTTCTGAACCCACTGCATAGCACAATGATCATTCAGGGCTCAATTTGAAGTGGACACTTGGGCCAAAATATTCATTCACCTCCGGGCTTTTGCTTACATAATTATGTTTCCATTTTAGAACTTCAAATGCAGGAAAAAATGTAAAGATGAACAAACAAACAAACAAAGAAAAATGCATTTTATGTTTTTGGGGTTATAATGTGTTTTTGCTGGGAATAGAAAATGATCCATGCTGTACATTTCATGTTTAACCAGGGACTTGTAAAACTATGTCCAACATTTGGAACAGTTACATTAAAGTATTCAAGAGTTGCACAGTTTTTTTAGTGTTTGTCACCAAGCATCTTAAAACGTCCACAACTTATATAAATACAAATAAAAAGAAGCCTGTCACTATGTACAAGTTTTTATGTCTTCTGTGATAGAACAAACAAATATAATTCACATGTCAGAGTTATTTCATTATTTCTCTGAATAAACGAACCTGAATAAATCTGTGCTCTTAGGCAGCTGTATGTAATCTGAGTTTTCACAGCTCACAGCATGGGGGAGGGAACACAGACCAGAATGTGTGACATCTCATTGGAAAGCCATAAGGGAGTACTACTGGTTTAAAGCAGTGCCGATCACTCTGGAACCTCACAGGAAATTCTAAAAGCTGGTTTGAATAGCTACCGTTTAATGGATATGGACATCCTCAGAGTGGATAAAACCACTAACCAATGGAAATATAGGGGTTCCAGACCAGTAAATAACCACAGGATTTATGACACCCTGCCCTTAGGTGAATTCTCAAAAGGAGTTTACACGTAATACCACATTGTGTAGTCGCTAACAGCTAAGGAATCCTGCAAAAAAAGTTAAATTAATTAAATTGGAAATTAATTAATGTTTGTGAGGTGACGTGAGCAATCGAAAAATAGGACTTTAAATATGTTTTAAAAGGCAAAATTGTTGGGAGGCGTGGTTTCGCATGTAAACGTTGGTGTAAGAATATTTTATGTCATTAAATAATTAATTATTAACATTGGAATAATGTTAATAAACACATGTCTCCCACTAGAGGGCGTTTCTGTAATAAGAGGTTAATTATTAAAATCATTATCGGGTCACTGGATTTAATTGTCAGAAATGTAAACTCAATTTGTGCAACCCAGAATTTAAGGTTTCAGTTTTTTTTTACTTTTTTTAAATTGAAATTACTGTCACTAAAATCAAAGCCAATCAGGTACCCATAATATAAGCTAAGAAAACTGTTTAACATTTTTTTTCTAAATTGTACTTTCTTTCTTAGAAACAGTGCCAATTGTTCAGTAAGTTTACCAGTTTAATTATTTCACATCATTTGCCATTTACAGTTTAGTAGCTAGAAATGCTAATATCTGTGTTCAGTACATGGTATTCTTCCATTTTGTATATATAATATATATACTACCAGTGTCAAATGTCAATGTCAAACGTGACCACAGTGGTTTATTGTTGATCAACCAGTTCTTGAACAGATACACTGCATTTTAAGATTAGTTGCTGACACCCTTGCAGCAATGTATGTCTTTAGACTTTCTTTTCTTTTATGCTGCTGAATTTCACTGGGCTTTCAGTTTTATGCAAATGTCTGGGTACCCTTTGTCCAATTACATGTTTTTTGCTGAAGTCTGTCACCCAGTAGAAAACTACCTTACCCGTTGTATGCTTTCTTGGTTTTTAGTTTATGTTTTTACTAGAGACTGTTCTAGTTCAGATGATGTGTTTAGAAACTTTTTTGTACGTTATGTCTGTTTCTGTGTATGATTTGCTGTTCCTTATTTGTAACAAGCTGTAAAAAGTGTATTACAATTCTAAGCCTATTGTACGTACTTCCTTCTTGAGTGCTTGAGTCAAATATAATTTCAAAATTCAATATAATTTCTCCATTCAAATGCTTCACATCCAGGTGCTCATGTGTCTGTCAATGCATCTTAAATACACTGCTCACAAAAAATAGTGGATAAGTCATTATCTAATATTTCATTTTGAAGTATCTCATAATCTTTGTGAGCAGCATAGTTGTACAGATGCGCCCCGTAGTATGCGCCCCAACCCCACCCAACCAATACCTGTAAATTTTGACAGTATTATATATATATATAAACTTGCGTTTTATATTTGAAGATTATTCAACATTCCAACATCCAACAGGTAAGCTATTAAAATATATTTCCAGAGGAAAGTTGCTGACATGGTCAATATGACATGCTGAAGTAAGCTCAAGAACTTGAGTGGCAATTCTCTGGCTGAAGATGCCTTACTGATGCCAGAAGAGAATGGCAAGACTGGTCCAAGCTGATAGAAAGACAGCAGTAACTCAGATAACCACTTATTACAACCAAGATATGAAAAAGAACATCACTGAATGTACAGGATTTCAAACCCTGGAGGAGGCACAGCAGCATAAGACCACACCAGGTTTTGTAATGTGCTAGTGCAATGGTGTGAGAGATATTTTCTTGGCACACTTTGGGCCCCTTAATACCAACTAAGCATCATTTAAAAGCCACAATTAACCTGAGCACTATTGCTGACCATTTCCAATGAAGGTTTTGATGGTTACTTCCAGCAGGATAGCAAGCCAAATCACAAAGCTTGGAGCATCTTAAAATGGCATACTGATCATGACAATGCATTTACTGTACTCAAATGGCCTTTACCAGAGTCACCAGAGTCATCGGAATCCAATAGAGCACCTTTGGGATGCGGTGGAACAGGAGATTTCTATCATAGATGTGCAGCAGACAAATCTGCAAAATATATATATTACGTTTATGTCAAATTAAAGTAAAATATCCTGTCTTGTTAGTAGATGTTATGTTCTTTTTAACAGGACTGCAAACGTAAATTAGAGCCCTTCTGGGAGGCACAGCATGGGGACAATATAAAATAATAATGCATTTCTGTAAGGAAAAAAGTTGTAATAAAACTAAAGAAAAAAACCCATTGCAGTATTTTTTCACTGTATGGTTGTATTTATGGTCTTTGGCTTTTGTTTGTCTGGAATTTTAATAGGCGAGGTTTGTGTGATTTGAACATAAGCCAAAAAAATCAAACATACTGTAGTTTAGTGACTACATTTATTATAGCGAAAACATTATTTTTCTCCACTTGAGTATGCAAAATTTCCCTAATTTTTAGAAACAAGTGTAACTACAATGTGTCTGACATAGCTAGTAATTATAATGTGATGAATTAAACAGATGAATAATTAAAACTCTGATCCTGAAGGTAGTTTACTTTAACTTATGTAGTTTAATATTTTGCTGACTTAATTGTTCTGCTCCAGTCTTTCTGCATGGAAGCAGCAAAGGTCACTCACAAGTGTTCATTCTGCTGAAACATAGAATTTCTGAAACGCCAGCTCCAGACGATAAAGTAAAAGTTGCAGGCAGTTTCCTCTGGCATGACTTCCTGTCAGTGTGTGTCAGTAGGAAGTCCGGCACGCATCCTCGCCTTGCCTTATAGGAAGGAAACGCTGTGGTGCTGCTCTGTGACCCCATGGCAAGGAAAAGTCACAACTCAACCTTGACAGAACACTGACAGCTTTTTGTCTTTAAGCTCAGGGGTATTCATTTATTATCGCATGGACGCACACACAATACATAGAACCTACAGTACATACACAAAAATCAGCAGTGTTTGGACATAGGACTAAAATCTCAAGCTTCACAGGAGCACACATTACCTATAAAACCACCATACATTACAGAATAAAACAGGCAGTTAATTATGATTTCTGGTACTAGCAGTGCATGGTAGCACACATTATTCACCAAAATTGAAAATGTGCTTTGAAATTGAATTGAGAAGTTTATTGTATCATCAACATTTTGCCAAGATAGGACCGATGCTTCAAACTATCTGACCAAGCCAGGAAAATATTGATTTGGGCATTTACCAAGAAGCCAGTGGCAATTTTGAAGGACATGCAAGTCTTTATGGTTGAGATTTGTCCATCTGTGCATGGGACAACAATATCGCAAGGTGAACTTTTTTAAACTAAATAGAGGAAATGCTGCAGTTCTCTTCTAGACAGCTGAAGATAAACAGGTGGTACACTTTCCAGAACAACTATGAACTTAAATACACAGTCAGATAACCAAGGACTTTACTTATGGATAGAAAGGTGAATGTTGTTGAGTGGCCAAATCAGAGCAAAGTCTGCTAGAAAATCTGTAGAAGAACTTGGGTAGAGCAGGCCATTGCCACTCACCATACAATGTGACTGCACTTGAACAGTCCTGCAAGGAAGAATGTGCAAATATTGTCCAAATATTTCTTAAATCTGATTCTGATTAAATTTTATGTTAGCACTCCATCTTAATTATAAACCTTTACTTTTGCATACAGTTAAGTGAATCAAATTTAGGACATCCTCAGTGAGCTGATGCAAGTCTACGCTACTATAGGTTATTATGGATCACAGCAATAATAGCAAAAATACCATTTTTGTTAAATGTTTAAAAAAAATCACATAAGTTAGAAAATAAAGTGAGGTTGCAACATGTATTTAGTTCTACCAATGTGAGTAATGAACAGTCGACAAGCATGTTTCAATGGAACAGTGTTCAGACTTGACAAGGCAAACTTGTAAGCCACATTTGGCATGACAATCAGGTTAAACTTTGCAAATACGTGACACATTAAAAACTCCTTGTGCACTCCAAATCTTTAAAAGCACTCTCAATATTTGTGCAGCTATGCAAGAGTGCATTTCTATAGGTAGTAGACGGCTTCCTTTGCAAAAGCATCAGTGCAGTCAGCAGTGAACTATGAAGCATCTATTTCAGAAATGCAACTTGGTTTTTACTGCTGTTATTCAGTTACACAAGAAAATGTTCTTGAACAAACAGCCTCAATTTTTGTATTCACTAATATTGGTATAAAATATTACAGTTCTCCTTTTCAAATAACAGACAAAGACAACAATGGCACAAATGCACATCTGTTTTAATTTAAGCTCTTCAGTTTTCATTATACTGATGATCAAGCCTCAAACGAAAAGCTGATACAGTAAATAGTAATGTTGAATGCCCTGTATAATTATGATACCATTAGAATCAGCAGTTGAAGGTGAAATTATAGGATACTGTTTGAAAACTGAAACATAAGAAAATGCAGGCAATGAAACAAGACAGCAACTCAAAGCAAGCTAAGTTGTTCTACCAAAAATGCTTAAAGATTAATAAAGTTAATGTTTAGGAATGGCCAAGTCAAACTCCTGACCTTAAATAAATAGAATTGTTATGGGAACACTTCATGAAAGAAAATCCACCAAGATCCCAGTGTCAACACTTTTCTGTAAGCGAGAATATGGGTAAAACTTCTGTTGTTCAGGACTGCTCAACAAGTAGTAGAATTGTTTTATTGCAGTTGCTGGTGCACAGTGTATTTTCCCCAAGATACTGAAAGCAAATGTTCATATACTTTGACTTGGTTATATTTATGTATTAATGGATCAGTTTCCCCAATAAACAAATGGTCGTGTATAATATTTTTCCTACTTTATTTAATTAGGTTCACTTTATTTACTTTTTTGTCTCGTGTGAACCATCTAATGCTTTTTCAAAGCATGCTTATATAAGTCTCTATTAATACAGAAAGTTATTAATGGTTCACAAACTTTCAAGCATCACTGTGTGTAAAATGCTAATGATTTGATACTTGATCAAAGATTTTCCCCCAAAAGACAAACTCAAACTTTAGCTCCTTATATACAGGTATGGTGTCCCTAACAAATTTTAAAACTCACATACTGTATATTCACACAGACATGTACCCCTCCCTCTGCGCCTGATCATAAAGGTAAATGGTGGCTGCCTGGATTTATGAGGCCAGAAAATAGGATGAAACCATTTGGATTTTATTATTCCATTTACTCTTCCCCCGGACCACAAAGTGGTTCTGAGAGCCTGTTTTATGTATTCAGCTGCTTCCCACCCTTCCATCCCTACATCCCCCTTCCCTCCATGAGCATGTGGAGTCGCTTAAATAAACCATCAAGCGGAGCCCAGCTGCAACAACAAGCGATCGATCGGAGGCAGGTCGGTGCATCTGAGCCTTCAGCAGGTGGGGTGGGAGTTGTAATTCGCTAGCCAAAGGGCTTTCGCATCTGCCTGGCTTCAGGAGTAGAATGGGACTGAAAAGGGAAAAAAGCACTGCAACTTCAGCCTCCCTTGATAGATAGCCATGTGGGACTGATATAACGCGTGTGTTTGGGAAAGATTCGCCGCTGTATAAACAATCGACTCCCTACCTTCTCACCACATCTGGGAACTCTCAAGCACAGGGGCCCCTAAAAACAAATAGCCAGGGACAAGTTGGTTTCTAATTGGGTTTTAAACAACATGTTGAGTGCCTACAACACAGTGCATCAAAAACATAAATGAAGTACTTAAAAATATGGGAATAAAAGTATGATCATAAATATAACCAAATGTACTGCTAAAATGTACACAAACACCTTAAATAATGAATAAATTAATTAAAGAAATAATAAAAAAAGAAAAGTTGCAGAAGCATACAGTGCAGTCTTGTGCATTGCAGCAACAAATGAGGGTACGCTCTTCTGTTTTTAATGATTATGTCCACAACTTTAATCAACATGTCCATAAACCAAAATAAAGTCATGCAATAAGTGTTGCCACCATTTCTCTCTCTCTCTCTCTCTCTCTCTCTCTCTCTCTCTCTCTCTCTCACACACACACACACACACACACACACACACACACATACACATACACATACACACATCAATGCTTATTCATAGACCCATTTAGAAAGGGCCCAAATCCCCTCGCCCCTATTTACTCTCCTGAATACAGCATTTTCATTTTAATCCCCTCTTTCAAACAAATGGGCAGATTCCCCTTGTCCTCTGTTAGCTCCTCAGCTGCCTCCTCAGCTTGCTCGTTCGGCACAGAGACTACCCACGTTAACAGTAATCCCACAGTCTACTTCAGAGAATTGCTGGGATCTTAACCTCTTATCTGCTTTAAAGATTTGAGAGTGAGAAGGAAAGAAAGAGAGAGAGAGAGAGAGAGAGAGAGAGAGAGAGAAAGAGAGAGATGATGATGATTGAACAAGAGATGGTGAGAGAAAGATTTCAAAGCAGTGCCCATTGCATCAGGGATTTCCCATCTTCGTTGTATCCACACCTTTGTAATTTTACCCTTTGGGACATGTGCATTCTGAACACAAATCTGCTGGAATGAAGTGTTGGGAGTGCGTGTGGTGGGTGTTTTATGCTGAGAATAAATATATACAAGTGTCTACAATAAAAAGCTGCTACAAAACATTTCACATGTCACTTCACGGTTAAAGTAGTATATAAATGCAATCACACAAAAAGCTGTTGTCACTTACAGTGGCGGTCTGACACGTATCAACTGGCTGTTGGTTTAACAACAGACTGGAAAGCTGCCTCGCTTCTTTGGTGGAGCATAGCAACTCAAGGTGCATGATTAATCTTCACCTTTTTCCACAATGTCTGTGCCGTGTGGAAATGATCTTTCTTTTAGTCTGAATGGATCACATACTAACTTTAATGTTAGCAGATGATGGCTGAGGATTGAGCAGAGTCTGCCTTTGCTCTCAAAGTGCTAAGCCTGCTGCTCCTTAGCCTGGCCTCCTGCCAATGCAGTGGCTTTGCTCTTTCCTCATGAAATGCAGGAATGATTACCCACCCCACACCCATAACACACACAGACACACACATGTTTGTCATTCCATTATTATGGGGACTTTACATTGACATAATACAGTATTACTGTAAGTAATTAATGTTACACCTACAACTAACGCTAAAGGTAATCTCAGTAACCTAATAAAATTATTTTTCTTTTGTTTTTTAAAATAATGTAGATAGCCAGTATGTTCCCACAAATGCCCTTGATGTGACATTTTGTCTTGATGCACATGCACACACAAATACACACACCAAAGGTGGTCTTTTGTAAAGTAAAATACAAGTAAAACATCCAAACAGCCAAGAGTTGATACAAAGTTTACATTTTCAAGACATGAGTCCAAATCTATAACAAAAATTAACAGATCCTTGTCAAAATATACATATGAAAAGTATTTGCATCTATTATTACAATAGTGGCTTGAAAGTAAAATTAAAATTTTATAGGTAGCCATACTAATCCCCTTTGGCTAGTGTAACCTATATGCAACTAGTGTTTGAGTGACTAGCATATAAATCCCCATTGCTCCCTTTAGGGGTCGATACAGCAAATTACCACAAAGTAGGTTCGGCCTTACTGATGCAACCCTCCCCATTTATCTAGGCTTGGGACTGGCACATCTCTGATGGTAGTTTTTTTTTGTCTTAAAATGCACCACTCAGTGTACCGTATGACACTTTTGGAATATTTCTACCTTATTCTTTTTTATAAACCCCTTTTATATGGAAGATGGGTATACAGAGCAATCTGTTTAACATTAGTATACATTAAAAAGTAATAAATAATAAGAATAAGAATAATTAATGCATTATTAATAAATGTTTTTATTCTTCTTCTTATTATTATTATTATTATTATTATTTAGTGTTTTAATCTGTTCTCTATGGAGAAATTGGTTAAAATTCCTCCTACCTGATATGCATGTCTAATCAACAATTGCTGGGTAGGTATATTTGTACTTATTACTGCACAAGAGAGTCACACCATACTGAAGTCAAAGGTTCACATACTTCGGCTACTCACACTAATATGTAATATTGAATCTGTATCTGCTCTTAGGACTAGTGTGAAAACCTGATGATGTTTCACAAAGTCTCATGCGCCACATTTTGCAACAGTGTACAACAGCCCTAGATTGAAACCACACACATACTCAAAACACAATTATCCTGAACTTCTATCTTAAACTCCAGCCTACACAAACACACAGGCACAGACACACAAAAGACAATTTAAGCCAATTATGGTGGAAGGCCAAATGGTTAAAGAGCCCTAATATGCATTTCCCAGCGCTGTTCTCTCCCCCACGACTTTCTTCTTATCCCCAAGGCTGAGGTGCACTGGAATGCTCCAAGTCACAGTTGGACTCATTAAGCCGAGTCCCGTGCCCTTCCTGCGTTCATACATCCAAGGCACTTGTAGCATACAGCTGTCATGGATTCCTGATGTCAGGGCCAGGCACATGTTCAAGGTCAATCAAAGGGAGAGGCAAGAGTTTATGAGCAAGTGTCCACAACCAGCCTCCTCTCTCCATCCCCTCCTCAAAGACAGCGTGCAGCTGGTGCAGCTCAAGGCCCTGCAGTAGTCCTTGTCCATCTCTCTCTTTCTCTTTCACCCCATTTCTCACTCTCTTGTTCCTGACCTGGCATTCTATCAATATCAGATGCCTCCTCTCAGTGCCTGGCAGCATGGCATCAAGGCCTTGTTGGCACTACCAGCTGCATACAAAACGGATAAAAAGCAGTGCAGTGAAAGTGGAGCCTCTCTTCTCTTTGCAACCAGTGTCTGATCATGCTGAGCTGCAGATAATGCCACTTTTGTTTGAAACACAGTCTATATCAATCCTTGGAATATCAATCATGATATGACATTTTTCTTTCTGTGAGTTTACCAAAATGCCAAAGTGTGAAAGCATCTAATAACATTATATTCAGAGGTTTAACTTGGTGTCAAATGATTAAAAAAGCAGCAATTGTCAGACATTGATTTTTGTATCTAACTGCATTTATTACAATTGATTAAAATAGGTACCCTGCATGTAGTAAAGTTAGTCCACGATGTCATGTAATGTTGTGGCGCTTAGTTGCACAGATCTGACCCAGGTTCCCTTTAATGCCACATGAGTGGATCTGAGACATAATCAGATCATTAGTAGACACTTGGATAAGAGTGGAATCTAACCCCTGTGTGACCTGCAAGGCCACCACACAACCTTGCAAAACCTTATCAAAACAAATCATGAGCATCCAATAGAGGTCTTTAATTTTTAAACCTAATTGGCAGTGCTATTTATAGGTGGATTGTTGCTAACTGAATTGAGGTTAAAGTGTCTGTTTTAGGTGATGCTTTCTCCCTCAGATAAGCTGACCAAAACCATTATGATTAAAAGCGCCTAGTGGGAATGCTTCTGTCAGCTGTGGTAACATTACAGTACAAATCTGTTTCTCACAGTTCTATTCACAGTGGCTTATCCTATGCACCACATCACACTTTCTTTCATAGACTTGACGCTCCCTCATGTTTGCATTCATACTTCTAAATTCCTCATTACACACCGATTAACAATGTGATGAAATCTCTGAGAACTATGAGCCAGGTTTCCTCCCATGTTCTCTACGGCAACTGCAGGTTCCCTCTCAAGCACTTTATGAAGATCTCACTCTATATCTGGCATGTTTGTGTTCTAAACAATTACCAGATAAAGCAAGTGTGCACATTAATCAGTACCCTTGGCACTGTTTAACACTAATCTGTGTCAGTGTGTTCATACTGAACACATACTGAGTTTTACTGAGTACTTTAAGGAGGTTATCTGCATTCTGTTGCCATTAAACCCATGGAAGATGAAAATAAAACGTTTGGAGTCAAGAATATGTCTCATACTGGTGTATAAACCATCTGCTTAATACTTTAAAGAAATTTACACAAAGAATTTGAAGGTACATAATAAAGTATAATAAAGACATAAAAAAGGGGGGTTACCCCAAACTCTATGGGACAGAGGGGAGTCAAAGAGAGAGACCCCACTGGATTTCAAAAGAGGAGTGACAGCTTGTGAAATCCTGACTGAGATTTGTAAAAGAGCACTGCATAAGCATGGGCCTCCACTGCCAGACACGCACTGCACACACACAGCCAAACACACAGCCCTCCACTTAACCTGCAGTGATTAAAAGAAACATCACACGCATGCACGCACGCGCACACTCACTCACACACACACACACAGACATAGTCTTGTTAATTGTATGTTTATGGGGACTTCCCATTATCAAAATGACTACTGCAACGTATTGTTTCTAGACCTACACCTAACCCTCTTTCACATAAAAGTTGAAGTTTTTGAAAACAAGTGGTTAATGTTGGGGACTAGTAAACTGTCCCCACAAGGTCAGGTGTGACAATATCTGATGCTCCTTTCCTCCAAGAGACATGTTTCCCACAAGTACAATAAACACCTCTCTCTCTCTCTCTCTCTCTCTCTCTCTCTCTCTCACACACACACGCACACACAATTTTTTCTTATTATGACTTATTATTAAGACTTTCCGTTGACATTATATTAATACACAATTTACATTAACTTTACTATCTCTTAAAAGAAAGTAAAAAGTTAAATATGTATAGTTTGTATATGTATCCCATATCCCACCACACAATCACTACCTCTCACATTCTCAGTCTTCCTATATTCTCTCTCTGTCTATATGTGTCTTTGTGACTAATATATAGACACGTGCATTTGTGTGTTTATATCCCTTAGATTTCAGCCTCTAAACCCTTTTCTCTCACTGCCTCTTTCTCTCTATTACACACAAGCACAGCATGGTTCCGGTTGTAATCACCAGTGGACACAATTTCAGGGACAATTTAAAGACAATTTATTATCTTCAGTCAATAAGAGCAGACACAGCCTGACTCTCTGAATGTTCATTTGAAATAAATGGAACTTTAAATGCTTCCCATTCTGGTTTACAGTAGCACAGACTGATGGCTGTTAAGTAACTTGTTTGTTTTGATTCTGCTAAAAGGAGTTTTCCATTGATACTCACCTTTAAAAACTTGCAATGTTTCAAAATTCATATGTCAAACATCATATGTAGGTAGGATAAACTGAATTTTCAGACACATTACACATTATTTTGCCACAATTCCACAGTAGAGCCGATACTTAGGTAGAGCCAACTTCAAAGACCATGAGATCACTTTGTCTGGTCAACTTCTCATTTCAGCCATTTAATTGGTTATTATACATCCATTTGTCTATGTGAGGCCAGCGACTAAAGAAAAAAAAAACATTTCCCTTTGTAATAGTCCTTCCCAGCCTTTTTATTGCCGATGTATGCATACTAATAAAAAAATAATGCTCTTTGCAGTGCTTGGAATTAAATGTGGCTTCAAGAAACTCAAGAAAAATAAATTTTATATGACATGAAGCACAAATTACTGTACAACTTTGCAGCTTTGTCCACTTTGTACATAGCAAGCATGTGACCCAGAGGGTTTCCAGGTGACACCACCTCTTAAACGCACATAAACAGGCACTAAAGACTGTCTTTGATATTGTGAGCCTATGTCATGTTGCCCTCGTCTGCCCCTCTGACACGATCCTTGTGTCTCATGTTTACTGACATGTTAACCAATACATGATGGAAGAACCTTCTCCAACAATAGTAAATCAAAGTCACTGAAGACAGATTAAGTAACTACACCAATCACTTTTGGACATTATGAGAAAGCCTGTCGCATGAGTGGTTTGAGTGCATCAAGTTTAAATTACATTTGTTCTGAATTACCTCTGTTTCAAAACATGCAAAAGTGTTTGAATGACTTAAAGTCTTAATTTATGACAAGTGTACTTATTTGCCACCTGATCATTTGTGTACCCTACCATTAGAAAGTAATGGGGTGGAAACAATAACAATCTACAGGGATCATTAAATGGGACATGGAATGCGGAAGCAGATGGGAGTGATCACTCTAGAGTGTCAAAAGAAATGTGACTTTTATATAAAAGGCCAGTGTGTATATAGACTTGGTCATGCATATTTCTCACTTACTTGCTTCAGGTAAGTCTTGTGAATTGAGACTTTATTAGGGTTGTAGATCAGTATGCAACATAAAATATGCTACCATTTTATCACATCTTTTATACCAATCTAAGATGATGATTTTCTAACTTTTACATTTACATATAGCTTAACAACAAAGCACTGTTATTGGTTTATATTTTTATCCACTGAGCATGTGTGAGGATTAAGGAGCGGATATACTGTAAACTCACCACTACATGTTTAATGTCTTCAGATGACAGTACAAGCAAATACAATTCAATAATGAATTGAAAATAGAAAAACTCTAATCTTTGAGGGATCAGATTTAATTCTCTGTAAAAGGTGTAGAAAGACTTAATTTTCAGCACAAAGGGAAACCACAGTCTATCCACATGTGCTAGGAGAAAAATGTCATCAAATTGTGGTTCCCACGTACATACACCTATTTGGCACATTGATTTGATGAATGAAATACGCATTTTCAGACATCTAAAGCATTCTTTGATTCAACCTTGTCTTTATCTTATTCTCTTACAGTTGAGTACAACTGATGGTGTTTACATAGCTGCCTTTTTTTTACAACTTATACTAGGCATTTTGACCTCTTTTTTGTAAGGGATCAAAGGTCACTGACAAGACAACTAGGCCTGAGTTTTGATTTATCACACAGGAAAATTAATGAGGTGGGGGAGTGGTGGGTTTAACAGGCTTAAAGCACACTCTTGTTTGGACTGCTGTTTGCAATTTTGTGTAGTGACTGTGTAGACTGTTTAACAAAAGCTAAAAAAGGAAGAGCAATGAATAAAACAGCATTGAATCGCTCAAAGTCAATGTGAATTTGTGATATATGTATATAAACCTAAGGTTCCATTTCTTTATTTCATTATTAACCAATATAGCATAAATATGCTGTAGGTTACTTAGGTTAGGATTAATTTAGGTTATGTGCAGCATTTAAGTAAATAATACCTCAGTGATTTAAAGACATATTTGTGTGCGTTTTAGGTTGAATACTATATCAATAAGTGGCAGTATGTAACATAGTTTCATTCTTAGTAATTTGCTGTTTAAGCACAAGTAAGAAACATGTTTAATGTTAATGCAATGCCAACATCCACTGTGCTCAATTGTCTGACATGTAAATATCAAAATGTGCAAATCAATTTGGTAGCATAGAACAGATTGAACTGACAAGGTTATACAATAGTTACAAATGCAATTAATTAATAAATAAATAAAATA
>JAUZST010000877.1:70004-109068 GCA_034779995.1 Parotocinclus haroldoi
ATATATATAATGATATATATAATGATATACACACACACACACACACACACACACACATGTTCATACTTACCATCTGCAATTTTGACAATTTTTACTAAATAATATTTACTTCGTATTCATAATATCCAGTTGGAATGGAGAATATCATTATGTACTTTTTATTATCTACTCAATTGTAAGTGCATATACTGTGATTGTTATGAACTTTTTGAATTAAAGTTAGTAAAAATGTAATAATCACCTGTTCTCAGTTTAAACAATACTTAGTACTAAGTGCAATTTTGTCTCTAGAAGCAGTTTTGGCATTAGAACTGTTTGTCTGCAGCTTCATGGATTAGGCTTCAGGGCTTCATTACCATGCATACAACACTGCAGTTGGCTTCAGTTGGTTCTTGGTTTTAGTGGTAATAATGTGACATCTCAAGCACAGCAACTTTTTTCTATGAATTATTTGTGTTTGGGAAAGGCACCTTCCTCTTTCAGGCTGACAGTGCTGTTATTTACTAAGCGAAAACAAGAAATTATTTGCTAAATTCATATGGTAGAACAAGAGAGAGCACTGACCTCAACCCCAGCCAACCCTTATACTGGGAATTGAACACTGATTTGTGTGCATGTTGACGTTGACCTTTATGTTGACGGTGGATGTTCAACAAGGTCATTTGGATATATCATATTCAGGAATTATAGTGCAAACTAGTGATAGAACATTCCAAATTTTATCGATTTCATACTGATTCCAGAGCACAACTGTCAATACTGATACAGATTCAGACAAGATTAAATATTATGGTTATTGTTTGTGGTACTGCATTTAAGGTTACAAAATTAGGTCTAGTCTTTCTGCATTTCCATACAAAAAAGATTTTAGGTAAACCAACAGCTAATCCTATTTGTTCAGCAGTTGCAGATAGAAGTTACCACATACTCATGATATGGAATATGATAATGGAATATGGATTGAAAAGTAGATCGGCATTGTCCGTCTGATGATTGAATGATGTCAGTATAGGACCCGTTACTGATAAAGGATTGGCTCAGATCCATCTCTAGTGCAAACCCACCTGCATGTATGTCAGTGACAAGCCTTTTGTTTTTTTAAATGATTAATCAAATATTATGACATTTATATTTGAGTATGAAGTGCTTTAAATGTCAGTGGTCTGTCACAATGAATAGAACAAGGAGACAAAGTGTAATATCTGGGTACGTTGAAAAATGACATGAAAGCTTGTATGAGCTATCAGAGGTGTCATTTCATATTCATATCTGAAGCATAAAACATTATAGTACTGCTCTGCAATTCGTGCCTCACTTAACTGTCTATGTTCATCCATCATGAATAACACTGCATATTTCAACCCTTGTGTGTCAACATCAGAAGGCTCCTGTTAATTGACAAGTGAAAATCAATGACATGCAATGCTCCCTCCCCATCAAAGCTAGGTGGAGTCTCTTATTTGATGGGGTAATTATTGGCATGCACCAGTAAGAGGTGTCACTCAGTGCCAAAATGAAAGGTGACAAATGAAGAAGAGGCTGTCGTTGTCCTGTGGGTATGTTCAATCTGCAACAATACCAGTATGCAGATAAAATGTCAGTTAAAAGAGTGTGAGGAGGAGAAACTGTCGGAATGAGGCCTTCAAATCACTTAGCTCAGAGAGGGAGTGGAAATTGATGCTTGTGCAGAAATGAGAATTTTCCATATCTGATCTATCAGGCTTATTTAGAGCTAATATTTGGGAGCAGCCCTGGCGGCCTGACTTGTATTAGGAAATATGCAATGTTCTTTAAGCCTAACTGGCTTATAAGATAGCATTTTGTGGTGTAAATGTAATATATGCATTTTCATTTAGAACGTTGCTTTTATAAATCACCTATGGAGTGATAAAAAGCATTTAATTTATTTGAACAAATTGTACTTCGGTGATTTCTTCAAGGAGGTTTGAGCTGTCAGGGATATTAATAATAATAATAATATTGAGGGACTCTGTTGAGGAGGATGCATCATTCTTGACAAGTTTGCTCCTGTCAGTGTTCAAATTTGTTTTTGTTTGTGGACTTTTTTACATTCATCAGATGTGACCAATTTATTTTATTACACCGGATTAATATGAAGTTAAAAAAAATGAGCCTTGTTTTTATCTGGAGATCAAATAATAATGGCATTTTTTTTTTAGGAAAATGTGTGCCAGTAAAGAATGACACTGACAATGTTGTCGCTTAATCACTCACTTTCCATGCCAACTTGATCCAACTTGATCTCATTTCCTATCAGGTAAGATACAGTTCTGTAAAATAATTGGGCAGGTAATTTTTTGATCCCAGTTACATACAAGTATAGGCCGTTATTCCTGTTTTTATTTACAGTTTTGTAATTTCTTACTTTTAGCAATCCACCTCATTACACCTGTTCCGCCCTGTTCTCATTCATGTACTATATATAGAATACTATAATCAGTATCTTTTAGGTCTTTTAATAAAGACAGTTGTGTGGCTAAATGTTACTGAACTGAAGTTCTTCTCCAGTACACCTTGTGCCTCTGTTTGCTTGTGTACCTAACTCTTATTAAAAACAGGACTGTACTTCATGTGCTCCAGGCAGAGTGAAATGCTGCCGTTGTGTACAGTCTCTATGGCCGCTGCCAAAACAGACGGTCCAAGCAACAAGCGGGAAAGATCATCAAGTCCCACCAGATTCGTTTTGAAAAGTTCTTGCAGGCAAGTCATGCACTCTCTGTTTGGGCAAGATTATCTTTTATCTGATAAAACAAGTTGTAGCCAAATGAAAGCAACATGGTTTTGCCTGAGAGCTAGCTCTTTCTACCATAATCATGCTGACAGTATTAAAAACACACACATCAGTACATTGACTGCAGTGCAGTTTGAATTTAACTAGGTATTTATAACTCTCCACTACTTCTATGTAGAATATCCATTACCTTCTTTGGCAGCTAATGTGAACATTTTTGCATAATCACAAAAATGTGGAGGGCTGATGTATGTCCTGTTTAAATTGGGAAAAATGGTTTTCAAATATAGTAGAATGTAGCTTCCAATAATAATTGTGATATAAAACAATTAAATAAATCAACATATGTTTTAGTGTTTATCTACTTTTTTCAACGTTATTTTATTGCTTATTATGACTTGTTAGCAGTTTGCTTTTCATGCTGACATTTCCATGGACCCATCATTCCGGTGGGTGCATAACAAGAGGTAAAATATAAAGACAACAAGTACTAAGGTCCAAGGTTACTATTGCTGCTAATATTTCTGAATAGTGTTTTGGAATGTAATATTAAGCATAAATACAAAGATTTAAAATGTCTTTAGTCTATGTATTCTTTTATCTTTACGTATAACTTATGAGGTCTTAACCTGATAGGTCTAACTTTGCGGTACAGTTCTGTCCAGCAATACAGCATTAATCACATTTTTGTCATTACAATACATCAAAAGACCCCCAGTGGCAAAAGATTTGTCTTTAAATCACAGGCAGCATTTCTATCAGCTAAATATCCTTCCGCAACTACTGTACTGTGCTGTCAGCAAATCTAGCACTGTTGGCGCTGAATGGATCCAAACATCTTTATGTTCTCTTTTCACTCCAATTAAATATATATTGGGCATGAATGCCTTTCCCTTTAAACCGACATCCCATTTTTATTGTATGTCCTATGAGACTGATAGCGTGCCTGTGACACAGTGATTTACAGGCCTTCAGCTTGCTGTGGCAGAGCTTTAGAGGGGATTGCTGATGTGCAGCCAACAGTTTGGAAGGGTAGAATAAAAGCTGACATTTTATTGGCTTTAAGAAGGAGAGGATAGGATAGGAAGGCGAGTCATACACACGAGAGAGTAATAGTTTCAGTGCTTTTGGTTTCTTAGCTCTGCCAGCTGACAGAGAGCCCATCAGAACAAAGATGAAATTTATTGGGTATTATTTAGAAACATGTCAGTGGTAATGACCACAGCTATGTTTTCAATAATCACCCACTAAATATGGTTTAATTCACTGTGTTGGTGAACCTAATGAATGAATTTGACATCATTTTGAAAAAAAAAAAGATACCATACTAGTTTAATATTTTACGTTGGCCGCTGGTTTAATTTCCTGCCTTGCATTTGGCGTTGATCAAGAGCCTCGTCCCTAATGAATTGCTGAACTGTCAGTGTTATGTAGTTCAGAGTCTTCCCAGGGATATATATTTTTTCCATTGACAGAAATCCAATTAGTTTTAGTACATAGTGTGGCTGAATAAAAAGGCTCTTAAGACCTACAATATGTTTCCTTAGCGCTTTAGCAGAACACAAAGTCAGTGATGGATTTTTACAGCCTGGCTCAATCAGTTTCAGCATGGCTGAGACACTTTCTGTTTGCTCTATGTGCCATGGTTCGAAACTATTTAGACATCACTTTTACTTTCTTCTGAAAAACAGAAGCAGTCCCAAATAAACCATGCAATCAATGTATCATTAATCAAGTGGAATTTAAATCCCTTAATCTGCATTGTCTGAAAGCTGCATGGGCCCCTTTCCTCAATCGAAAATGAAGCTTTCCCGACACTGTCTTTCCTGACATCATAATTAATCAAATAATAAGTTCATGTCTACATTTTGTCTTAGCATAGTGCGAATGAATATGAACAAGCCAGTTGTTTAATTTATATGCAGCATGTTTGGCATAGGATATATTTTGGTGTACAGATGTGTGACTGACTGATGTCATTAGGAAAAAATTATGAATGAGTGTAAAATGAAAAGGTATGACAGGTTTCCAGATTGATCATGGCGTCGAGTGAAATGTGTGCTAAGCCTAAATCTCTGTTAGCCTGTGGAGCCTTTCCAGCTAATGTCCACCATCATGCAAAGTCATCTTGCTGATTAATGATATAAGCAACTTTGAGGTATGGAACCTATTAGTACTTTGAAGTAGAGAGGGTCTGCCATTCTTTAACCTTCCTTGGATGCTTCCCAAAGGGAGAAAAGGGGTTAGCACTTTGGAAATGGAACAAAGGAGTTTCCCTTCAGCATTGCCCTCTGTGCGCATTTGCCTCATGACACTTTGTCTCCCACAGCCACTCCTGGGGAGACGGCCCTGAAAACTGAAGACAGATATGCAGGTTTTATCGTGCCAAGAATTGAGAGGATGATTGTAGCTCCTTCCTTTGTTTTCATCTGTAGTGCAATTTCTCTACCAGATGATGTGATAAATGTTGATGATGTGTGAACTTATCCCACTTCCATAAAGCATGCCATGAACCCCCGTCATTAGGAATCGACTTCTCCAAACACTCATCTTTATTAGAAAATATTTACAAGAACATTTTGATTATAGATTGTGCCCAAAATAATAAGTCAGGTCTCTGTGTTTTGACTGCTGTTAAGCAGTGACGTGCCACCTGCAGAGTGATGAACTGGTGGGTACTGTCCAAATTGCTTGCTTTGCAAACGTGTGCTGGCCCATAGAGGAGCACTTTTTCCCCATTGCAAAAGACCGTAGAGGGTTTAAACAGCTGCTGCAGATTTTAAACACAGCTGCAGCACATTTTCTCTTGCACATTTTAGAATCAGTGCCTTTTCACACAGGCAAACCTGTGATACTAGATTTCAAATCGCCATGTTCCTATACTGTACTGTAAACTGTGAATAGAGCTTGTTTGTCCTTGTTGCGATAATAATACTGTTATCTTGTTTTGTGGTAATGTTTCTTAACATGTCTAACGTAAATAATTCTGTAACTTATGGTTTACATAGTGAGTGGCTCATCTGCCTGCTCATGCATTTTATGGGTTTAGGTCACTTCTCTCCCTCACAGTCTTTGGGTTTGAGAGTTTGTCATCTTTTATGTCTGGACGAAACGGTTGTCAGCTAGAGAATGAGGAAGAGGAGGAGGAGGATGAAGAAGCACTGCAATGTTCCCATGCACTTTACAGAAAACAGCCTCATTGGGCCTTCACAGACTGTCTTTGTCTGATCTAAGGAGGGTTTGTGTGTCAAGTAAGATGAAAACCATTCAGATTTCTCTGCTCCCTTTACTGCCCCTGCTGTATAAGGCCTCTTCGGCAGGAGGAAATTTATCTGACATATGGAGTATATGTTTGTGTTTACATTGGGCAGAAACAGGAGCGCATATTCATAGTTTGACAAATTTAATATAGTCATACGTTTTACTCGATGCCGTTCTTAAATAGTGTATCAGGATCATACTGTGAGCTGAGACATGCTCTATAATAACTAATGGTGCTTTAAATTTTCTGGTGGAATGTGCAGCATGTGACTTTGGATAAGAACGAAACAAGAGCACTATTTAAAGGCTAACTATACTGATGTCTGGTTTTGGAACAAGCTGAAGCACTTATTATAAAGCCTGGGGTTTAAAATTTTGCAAAGACTTTTTTGTGATGGTTGACTTAATGTCATTAAAATATTCCACAGACCTTCACAGAGACTTCAGCTGATCGAACTAAACAACACATGTGCCTCTTGTCTAAGGAATATGACTCTCTATCCCTAACTGTACCCTCAAGTAGTAGAGTGTAGATGGCATAGGGAAGGATTGGTATCCTATTAAAACAAGCTTTATTTTTATTTAAAATGTCACCAGTGGTAACAGATTTACATGTTAGTAGCAAAGTAATTTGTATTTTAGTTTCCTTTTCCTTTTCCTGGTCTGGCAAACCCGTTAAACTTATTTGCACATATTAGTACATATTAAACTAAAATAACATTACCAGCATTTATTTAAACTGTACAAAGCACACAGTTTTTGTCTCACATACACACAGTATGAGTCTGATACACAGCATCATGTATAATGCTGAGCAAATAAGTATTCAAACCCACATTCCTTTCTAAATCTATAGCTATACATCTTAACACGATCAATATTGATAAACACAGATTATATCATTAGTTTTGTTTGACCCCAAATCGGAGAAGGCTTTGCCAAGGTCAAGAAAACAACCCCGTACCAATGCACACCCTGTCTTATGAACTTTTTGTTGATAACAGTCTAGATGTTCCTTTTTATCTTTGGTCCTAAATATGATTTGAAATCTAACCACAATACATGTTTCCACTGTGTGATTGTCCATCCTAGATGATTCTAAGGATTTAGTTTTTCACCTCAATTCAAGCCCTTACCTGCCCATGTCCCAAGTTTCTGGGATGGTTACTAACAAGTAAAATACAACAAAACACGAGATACATTTAAACTGTCTGCAGTTAAATGCAAGGAACACTGCATTTATATAACATGTGCATTTCCCTGTGCATTTAATGAAACAGCAGCACTAATTGATAAGACATCAGGGCATTTCACTTGCACTGTCCACTTGCAACTTACACAGTGATACATTGTGAATATAAAGCATCTGCAAAAACATGTAGTATCAAGTCCCGAAGATAAATAATTGCAAGTAGATAATGTATTATCATTCCAATTTCCCACATTCTAATCCCAATTGGCCTGGTCATGGTTGTGGTTTCTGGTTCTCTGGTGCTTTTGCCAGGAGAACACAGGCTTGGTAAAAGTTGCTTTGGCAGAGATGGCATATGAGTCCTCTATCCATCCAGTCTCCCCTCTGTCAGACACAGCCAGTCATGCTTTTATGATACCTGACATGATTGGAAGGCACCGATGGGACTTGAACCTAAGTAATTGCTTTGGTGGAATAGTTCCATTGAACCTGTTAACCTAAAATGACATAAAATGTCATAAAATACATTTAAATTTACATTTACATACTCGTAATAAAATCATTTTTTAAACTAAATCATTGTTAAGGAGTTTTTTAGTGGTCATCTTGTTTCGAGGAGTGGGTATGTGGTAGGACATTACAATACATGGGCCACGATAGATTCATGGCACGATACATTGCAATACAATACATATTGTAGCGATATTCTACATAGTTCACTGAAAATATAAACACAGCTGAAGTACGGTAAGAACTTCTGATTCATCACATCACATTGATACATATTTCAGCGGGCAAAGTCAAAACATTGTACTGTGACATCTAGTAGTTTACACAGCTAAAACAATAGCTCTAGTACATTGCAAAAATAAATATTGCAATGTTTTGCTGCTCTACATATCTCACTGTGGTATAATATACTAGTTGACACGGACCTAATTCCCTTAGTTACGCATGGGGACAGTCTTTCTTAAACAGGAAGAGCGATATAAATCTGCTCGCAATTTGATTCAAATTCATGATACTGAGTTAATAATTCACTTTTCTCAGTTATCAGTTTTACATTTTATAGAATACATTCCTTTCTTATTTCTGAAGGGTAAACAAAGCAAAACGATGCACATTTTCTTGTACACGTTTTTAATATACAGTAAACAAACTGAAGTCCCCTGAAATTAAAATAAATGACTTGAATCAGAGGTTTAATATTTGTAAACAAAATGCTCAAAACAAAAAAAAGTTCCTTTTTTATCAGAATGACATTAAAAAAATAATGTGTAATTTCCTTTTATAAAAATTTAAAGAAAAAGATTCTGATTCAAAGGAGGTTCACTGAGAATGGCATATGTCTGTGAGTTTGATTGTGCCTTCTGGTGTTCAAAAAATGCAATTGCATTAGATGGCATAATAAACAAGTAGTCATAATCCAACTCGAAGATGCCCATTCCCATCTTTGCATTGTTACACCCTTAGTAGGAAATGCAAATGTACTTCTCAACAATATTCATGCAGTCAGGAATGCATGTCTTTATTTCTAGTATTGTTAACACCTAGGCCACAATCTGCCACTCTATCCAGATAATGATGTATGATTCACAAGTAATCTATATTCACAAAAATATACTATTACACTGTATTTTCTAGTTTTTGTCCTTCTCTCATAAATGTGTTAATGGAAAATGTATTTATAAGAATGCACATCTTTTTCTTTGTTTATTGTGTATTGGAAATTGTGTGCTAAAAGTTACATCTTTCAGTACCGGAAATGACATCTTTTGACCCTATGTTTGGGCTTATGAGCAGTGGTGGACTAAATACAGAGAAGAGGTGGCTGCTTTGTGTGCTTGTATTCTGTACTCCATGCACTTAATAAGCTTTTAGCAGATTCGATCAGATCAAGAAGTGAATATGGTCTTTATTCGCCTGTCTATCATGGATCCTTAGTTCATTTATTATGACAAAAATTTCACTCAAAATAATTCTGTGATGCTAGCTTAGTCACAGTCAGTTTTCTTTCCATAATACTTCATACTGTAGTACTGCATGCACTGCCTTTGTCCAATGAAATATATAAATAAGGCAATACTTTTTATGGAGAGACAGTGGCAGACAGTTGCCTGTGTGTTACGAGTGTGGATCCTTCCATAACCCAGGCAGGCAGGCAGTTTAAATTAATTATTAGTTTTATAGCAGCCCCTCAGGCCGTGCTGAGGCAGCTGAGCCCTAAAGGGGGCTAATCCGGCCCTGCTTTACAGAAAATCAATGCTGGCCTTTGGTGCTGGCATGCCATCCGGGTAGAGGGACACATGTCAGATAACTCCTGATTTTTTCATGAGGTGTATTTTGAAGTTGTAAAACCAATGGGAGGTAGCTGGAGGTGCTGAAAATGAAAAGAATATCCTGAAGTTATAAAAGGATGCCTGACTTTCTTGTTGAGGGGTCATACCAGTGTTCCCAAAACATGAGCTGAATGGATAATACATTGTGCAATGCTGATAATTAAATACATTTTAGTAATGTGTGTAAACATATATTCTATTCTTGATAGCAGTAAAAAGTCACATTTAAAATAAAAAAAGGATAGGGAAAAATATATATATATATATAATGTATGTGTATATGTATGTATGTGTGTATATATATATATTTAATGTATATTCAAATCTGTTTAATTCAGTTGAAGATCATGGGGTTACAGTACCCAAATTAGCCTGAAATAAACTAGCATTACAAATGCTTAAAATAATATGAAATGAAAAAAGTTTTTTTTTTTACTTAGTGTTATTATGAATCTGGTATAGGTATTAGTCCTGTTGGAGTAGGTTCTGAATCTCGTGATGTCTAAAATTATATTGTGTGGTGAAGTTGAAGGTAATATGGTAACATTTTAAATTTAATTTAGGTTACTGACGTTGTATGCGAAAACAAATAAAGTGTATTTTACGTAGGTGTGGTATATGGTAGTTATACTTGTTAATAGCTACTTACACACATTACAAAGTATTTAGATTGCACTGGTATAGGAATGCTGAACCTTTCTCATAGGAAAAGATATGGAACTAGATGCATGACAATATTTGCCCATTCTGCCTTGCAGAACGGTTGAAGTTTTGCCTCCGTAATGTGGCAAAATCTGTTTAATATAAAAGTAATTTAAGCTTCAACTAAATCAATTTATTACCAGAGCAACATATTTTCAGTACAATTAAATTATTTAATACTGAAATAATGTGCAATCTTTTTCCTCATTTATATTGACAGTTACAATGGACGTTTACATAGGGTGTTTAAATCTGCTCTCACACAATAAATAAAGTTAAAGTAAAGATAAATAAAGAGTAAAGTTATAGAAGAAGTATTAAAATAACACAGTAAAATAATCCTGTGACGTGGATGACCTACAAGAGCATAAGACCATGACAGGTTCCATTTATGTCAGCCAAGAACAGAAAGCTGAGACTGCAGTGGACACAAGCTCACCAAAGCTGACTGGAAAATCATAGCCTGGGCTGATGAATGTCAATTTCTGTTGAGTCACACAGATGGTAGGGTCAGAATTTGGCACCAGCAGCATGAATCCATGGACACAACCTGCCTTGTGTCAACAGTCCAGGCTGGTGGATGTGGTGTAGCAGTGTTGGAAATGTTTCTTGGCACAATTACCAGTCAATCATTGCTGGAATGCCAGTAATTATGTGAGTATTGCTGCTGACCATGTTTAACTGTTCATGGTAACAATTTTACATCTTCTAATGGCTACTCCCAGTATGATAATGCACGATGTCACAAATAATAGATGCCACAATCTCGTTTCATAGACTTTGAATATAAGTTTAATGTTCCAAAGTATAAAATTTAAGAGTCAGTGTCTTTCCCAGACACTGGAGCTGAGTCCAGTAGAACACCTTTGGGATGTGGCTGAACATATGATTTCCAGAATGGCAGTGTACCTGAAACATGGTGTTTCTAATAAGGTGATCAATGAGTGTGTAAGCTCTGGAAGGGAGATGGGACCTCCAAATATCAGACTTGTTTGTTTAACACAAACAATTGTCACATACAGTCATATTAAGATTTGTCAACTGTTTATTCATCTGACTATTTCTGAACCATTTTTTTCAGTGTAGCAGGGTGCAAAAGAACTCCCAAAAGCCATTAGCAAATACCATTGCCACAAAGGGTTTGCAGCAATGTTTAGGTAGGTATATGTCAAAGTAACATCCACATGAGTGCCAGGACCCAAGGTTTCCCAGAAAACATTACCCAGAGCATCACACTCTCAATGTTATTTGTTATTTGTTACAATGTGGTTTATACACCACTCACACACAGACACAGACACACATTTTATCGGCACTTTACTGGGTACACCTGTTTAGCACTCAGCCAATAACATTGCAGCAATGCTGTGCATTTAGGCAGTGTCATGTTGGCATACTAAAGATGAAACTGAGCATCAGAATGGAGACAGTGGCATAGTTGTTGATGCTGGACAGGCTGCTCGGAAAATATTTGACACGCCGCCATTTCTAGGGTTTACATAGAATGATCAGAAAGATAGACAATACCCAGTGAGTAGCCGGCACTGTGTGAAAATGCCTTGTTGATGCCAAAGGTCAGAGGAGAATGGCCAGACTTGACCAGCTGATAGAAAGGCAGCAGTAACTCAAATATAACCACTCATTACAAACTAGCTATGCATAAAAGCATCTCTGAACACACAACACGTCTTTTCTTGAAACAGCTGGGCTACAGCAGCAGAAGACCATACGGGTCACATCCCTATCAGCTAAGAACAGGAAACTATGGCTACAATTGACACAGTACTCACCAAAATTGGACAACAGGATATTGGAAAAATATTGTGTGGCCTGATAAGTCTTGATCAAGAGACACACACATACTTCATCCAATGGCTTGCCATTTTCCCACAGAGCATCCTGGTCCCATCACCTCCTCAGGTAATTATGCACAATTTGCAGGAAATTGGACTCACTGGAACATGTTACCTGCAAATGGCCAGCATCATATTCTGTAGGGGGTGCTGCACTGTGTTTTGATACAGTTTTTCAAAAACATAATCGTCCTGTTTATGTTTTGTGAGCACTGGCCACTAACACACTGTCTTCAGTTTGTTTTTTATCCACCTTGGAGCATTGTAGGTAGCACATATGATTACATTTTACTGGGCAGCCATAGCAGTATGCTTGTTATTTACCTCCAGTGGAGCTGCAAATGCTGTTTTAATTGTAACCATTATAATTAACTTATAAATATAATGTTATAAATATAAGTTAGATAAGCCTGTCATAGTATCAATTCTAGTTCATTGATTGTTTAATGGTTATGATATGAAAGTGAAATTGACAGGATCATTTGTATCCTTAGTTATTGTATATCTTTAAGGCTGACAGATCATTCGGCATGACAGAATTACGCAAAGTTCACAAAGTGTCCAAGCCTGACATGCCTTGTGTGAGACATGGTACTTTCGTTCCTGATCCTCAGTTGCCTAGCTGAAAGCCTTTTGGCAGCAGCTCCTATGGAGTTACTGTTATCCCATGGATGCATGCAGTGGATGTTTCTTTTAGCAGCCCAGGGAGAGCCCTCTCATTATCTCAGGGGAAGCCCTGCAGCACATCTGAGGGGAAGAATCCTACTAAATCCCAAAGAAGGCACATCTTAACCACCCTCTCCTTTCTTCCCCATGCCCCCTACCAACCTCTGCAATCCTAGACACGTCCAGCATCTCTAATCCAGCACCATCATCTCTGCATGACAGCTTTGCCCAGGACATGTATGCTTCAAGGTATATTGATGAAAATATGAATTGTTGTCAAGCAGAGAATTTGGTGGTCTTATAACAATCTGAAACACTTGAAGTCTTGAAATGAGACTTAATTAGAGCAGGAATCCATTAAACATTAATCCAAATTATGCATCAGCATACACAATATCCTATCGATGATTTCAGAGTGACCAAATTCTCTTTTTTTTCTTAACGAAGTTCTTTTTGTTTGTATATAAAGACAAATATGATAACCTGCCCTTGTTCAGTCACCATATTATCGCCTGCCTTCTTCATAACAGAGCAAGAGAAATTGATTAATTATTCCCATCACTGTGAACCCATCTTTCACCCAGAGCAATGAATAATAGGCTAATGTCAAAAATGTCCCCAAAATGAAGGGGAAATCTTATTAATTGAATTTAGGGAGTGATGCAGCTCAGCATAGCTCTCTGTCTGATTCATTGTGACCCATTGATCATTTTATATTTAGCTAAGTGTGTAAGAGATCTGGATATTAAACAGGACTTTGAGTTTGTTCAGCTGGGCTGCTGTCTCCGCATATGAAATGACCGCTTTCCGTTGCAGTAAAAGACTGAATGAGGAAGGGATATCCACGAGTAACCTAGAACTGCTCTTGCTTACAGGGTGGAAGCCGCAGAGTGGTGTGCAGCGTGCTAGTCTTGTGGGCACACATTTATCTGTTTTTTCAGGAATACATTCATAAGCACATGTGAGATCTTGGCCATCTACAGTTTTGTGCTTATTTAGATTTATGATTTACTATTGAATCTGACAATATTTGGATGATGGAGAGTTAAAATGCAAGCTTATCTGACATATGAGTTATGGTTCTTCCAAAAAGAATATGTATGTAAATGTATTTCCCCCTCAGCCGTTCATTCCTCTGTTTGCTTAGCGTACCTCTGACTAAGAGTTGTGAGACAGAATTATTCAGGTTTATGGTGTACTTGCCAGCTTGCCAGCAGTGGTAGTATTTAAATGTCCATTTACTGCCTTTAAACTGCAAGATCTTTTGAATAATGTATATTTACCTTCCTCATAGTTCATAGAACCGCCAGAGTGACTTTAATGGCTAAAGTGGTCATATTAATGCTTGCTTATGAAGAAAAGGATTATTGGTATATCAGTCCAGTGCTTAATAGTGTGACATTGACTGTCAGTGAGGTGTGCACATGCTAGGGGAATCAGATCAGTTCATAATTTTCCACTTTATTTGCTGTCATTTTCTAATGCAGCAGAGAATACATTTCTGAGATCATGCACGTCTGTAAATCTGACACAAGCAGCTTGTCAGTGAAAGTGTTGTTAACATCTTTTAGACAGTATATTTCTCTTAGCTGAATGTAGACTACGCCATTGGCTGGGAAGTTGTTTTGGGGGGAGATGGAGACTTGTTTGAGATGTGCATTTTAATCCAGGCCTGTTTAATGTTTGCCCCCTGACAATCTGAGCCAGACATCATTTTAATGGCATGTACAGTGATAAAGCCAATAAAACGTCAAGATGATTGATAATATGAGCTTTATGGCAATATGACTTTCCTGTCTGCCTCTACGCTCTAGATGATGGTTTCCAAATTGAATTCCATGCACACTTGTGTGTGTCTGTGTGCGTTTGTGTCGTGCGTGTGTGTGTACATGTATGTGCACATTTCTATGTATCTATGCATCTGACCACGGTACATTTTTCTTTTGCTAATGTGTGCAAGTGGCCAGCATTTCTTCACCCTTTCATTGTACTGTTTATGGATTGAGGCCATTGTTGTTTGGTGAATGGTTCTTTGTAGTGATTTAAGGTTTACATTTTTAAGTATTAGGTATTAATGAAATAAATTCCAACCTGCATGTTTCCTAAAAGTGTGACATTTTAAAATTAACCAAATGAAGTAAACTGAGATGTGTGTTTGGTCTAATTTTTAGCTTTGTGTGTGTTGGAGATTCCTAATCGATGCTAAGTCAAATGTGATCACAGGATTACACAAGTGTGTTGGATCTGTAGGAAAGCAAAGGACATATGTCATTATTAATAAACAACAAACAATGTTAACTCTTGTGTACTTTTTTGCCAAGAGACTTTTTACATCTAATGGGGCATATTTTAAAAGCATGTTAAATGGGTAAGAGAGCTTGCAGAGCACTGATATATAATTAATGTCCCCTTAACATAGTGTTTGACCATGCTGCAGGGGCAAAAGGGGCCATTATTCAGTTTTTCAGCACAGCTGGGCCATAATATCTCAGGTTAAACACTCCTCTTTTTTCACTGGACACTGTTTAGAGCAAAATCATAGTTAAGAATTTAAACCTAATCAAATGTTACTGAACTATTAAAACATCTGTTTTAGTTTTTGCCAGATTTGTTTTATTTTATTACATTATTTGTTGTTTCTTGAAGAATGATGCAAAACAGCAGAAACTCCTTTTGGAAAACGGGAACCTGGTAAATGAAAACGGGACTGTCTAAAAAAAATCATCTGTTTAGCATATATGTAACTCTGAAAAAGTCTTAGTTAATTAAATGAAAGGTTTATACATGTAAAAATAGGTAGATTCCTGAATGAAGAAAAGTAAGACAAGTCAAGTCAATATTTGTTGGGAACTTTGATTGCCTTTAGGTACACATTTTTATAAAGATATATGCTTTTTCAAGCATGTTGCACAAATTACCACAGTTCTTCTGTGGGTCCTGGTTGTTAACATTATTTATAGCTCACTCTGAACATCATACAAAATATAAATACTACACAAGTTTTGTTTGCAGTTTATTATGTAATACGCTGCTTTAATATTATTGTTAAAAGTGAATGTAAATCTACATTCTACTAAATATCTACTTATTTCTACTGATACAGATTATCCAGTGTGCCTGAAACGTTTGTAGAGTGCAGATTGTATTTTTTGTTTAAAATTCAAACATAAATGATTTGCTATTAGAAAATAGGAGAATGGTATATGTTTGTTGGTGTGTCATATTGATTCTCCATCAGTCTGTGCTGAGCATCAGTATGTCCTTAGAAAAACTCTACTCCTTATTGTAAGTCTCTCGGATGGCTCATCTGGAAAAAAAGGTTTTTTGTGTTTTATGTAAATAGTGATTGATGATGGATCTTACCTACCGTGCAGCTTTTGACAAAAAGTATTGATGGGTGCTCTCAGTAAGTGTTAGTCGAGGTGACAGAGCAATCCATTTTAAGATGAATTACAGCACAAACTACCTCCATGGCAAAGTCGTGGATTCTGTTTCATCTGCTGTTTAAGAGCTGACTGAATACAGGAGTGCTGGACTGTGAGGGTGCTATCATCTTAACATCACTTTCCACTCTGTACTGTCACTTTATATATCTGCATTCCTAAGTGGGGCTGCATTTTAATTCATTTTGTTTTGTGATTTTTAAACTGATGCAGGTCATTTATAACTAGTGCGACGTTTGACAAACTTTAAAGTTATTTTGGTTTGTTGTCACATTAGTGTACCCTTGAGTTAATATAGCAGTATAGAGCAGTATATTTCAGGCTGTATTGAAACAACTGTTTTACTCAGCACATTTTTTATATTATAACAGATACTTTGAGTATTTGCTCAGCTTTGATGTTAATCGCCACAGAATACAACTATTGTACTACTACTATTGTACGCAATATGCTACTAAATGCAGAGAATATAACAATATAAATTATAACAATATAAATTCTGTACTAATATCAAATTCTAACTCTGTCAAAGGATTATTGTGATCTGTTACATTATGCCGATCTAAATGTAGTTTTCCAGTGGCTGTTTATTTCTACCATATTACTTAGTTACTGTCTGAGATAATTTCTAATATCATGTAATTCTTAACAATTAAACTGTATTTAAATTAACTGAACTTTTATGTGGTCTTTGCCCCTACTGTATGGACTGTTATAGGATATTTTTTTTAGAAGATATGAGAGATGCAGTAATTTTCCATCCAGCTAATCAGCTAATGCCAGTTTGACAACGAAAATTTAGCTGACAGAAGTTCCTAACCTGTACTATGAATTGTTTTTAGAACTATCTCCCCTTCACATTCTGGTTATACTTTTATATTCATCATCACTTGTGCCCCTTAATGTATTTCTTGCTTTTGAAATTTGTTTACAGGGAAAAAGTGTCATTGTCCAAAATGATTTTATTTGTACCTTCTTTAACTCTGTTAGTTGATGTTGTGTTTATATAAGTGCACTCTATTCTATTGAATAAAGTAATAAAAAATCTAGTAATAATATTGCTTCCTAACTATGTATGATAATGAATATACACAGTCTAGCCAAAATAATGGATTTGATTGGATGACTGATACAGTAATTAATAAGTTACAGCTGGTAACAATTCTTTTTACCCTAAGTAATGCAGCAGAAAACGTATAATTTCTTAAACAAGCAACATAGGAAGACACCTTTGGTTATGAAAAGGTTGTTACTGTGCTTCAGAAGGGTCAATCAGCAATAATGAAGAAATAAAAATCTGCTTTGGAGATTGCTGAAATTCCTGGAATTGCATGAAGAACTGTATAACACATTATTAACACCTGGAAGGATATTTTCAAACCACCATTGGCAAAATGTGATCAGAATAAAGAACGACTGGAATCTGAGCTCACTTAAACACTTAAAAGTAAAGTTGAATCTGAATAAAATGACATCAGAACTGATGCCATGATGTTTAATAGTGTATGTAAGAGCATTTCCACATGTACAATGTAATGAGAACTCAGTATTGGGACTGAATAGCTCTGTGACCATAAGAGAAAAATACCTACGAGTCTAAAATGATTAGATTCTGATGCAATGGAAAAAGTCATGGTTTAAAAAGTCCAAATGTATATGCTTCCAGAGCAGGTTGTGGTACGAAGGGAATTACATGAAGCAATGCACCCATCATGCACACCAAGTGTCCACAGTTTAGGCTTCTGGAGGCAGTATTTTGATTTGGGGCTGCTTCAGTTGGCAGCAGTAGGCTCAGTGATGTTAGGTGGCAATAAAGTACAGTTAGATGAAGGTACTGAATGACCAAGTTATTCCATCAATGTTTCTTTATTTCACTGATGGTGCAGGGACATTCCAAGGTGACAATGAAACATCCCTCGGGTTCAAACTGTGAAAGATAAAAGGTTCTGGAAGCATGAGGATTCATTTTCACACATGAATTGGTCACTAGACAGTTTTTTTTAACCTTATCGTAATACTTTTGGATATGCTGGGGAACACCTTATTTGAATTACAAAAATGTACAAAAGTTATAGTTAATTACTGGGAAAACCTGGCTCTAAGTATGGACAAGATGTTAATTCAGACTTGTCTGGAATGTATATATTTGGCTGACATTTTATTGCTCTTTTAATAATGCTCTAATGAGTTCCTTTGTTTTTATCATGCATACTTGGGCATGCATGACATAACACATACCTGTTTAAATCTTTGTAGTTGCATCGGTTTACTGTATAAATTATTATTAACACCAAATACTTTCCTCTCTCCACTTAAAACAATTCAGGGTAACAGAGAGGCACTGGTAGCACAATATGTGTGAACAAACTATACACAGAGCGTCAATCCATGGCAAGGCAAATGCACATGCACTTTAGTGCACACATACACACACACGCAAAGATTATACATAAACTTTACCAAGACAGTTTAGGCACAATTTGAGCACACAGAGAGTGCAGCATGCATGCAAACTCCACAGGCAAGTGTACATAATAAAGTGTAGTATAATAAATAGTAAATCAAAACTAGCACTTAAGAGTGGAGTATTTGACAAAATGCTATATCACAATTTTCTAACTGGATCCCCATCCACAATGTTGTCTTTTTTTTCCATGTTCTGTTTTAGGTGGCATGGTGGCACAGAGATAACCAAGGTTGCCTCTCAGTCCTTTGTTTCTGATTTATCCTGGGACTCTCTGGAGTTTGTATGTCCTCCCTGTGTCCGTTTTATTCCGAGTTCTCCAGTTTCCTCCCACACTCTGAAGACATGCATTAGGTTAATTGATTGACATGCATTAGATACCTTGTGTCTGATTTTAAATAGCTAGTGATTCTGAAAGGGATAATGAACAAAACTAAACAAAACAAACAGGCACATTGCTTTTTAAAACTAATTTGTGACAGAAAATACTGACAAAACTCATTTCTCTACTCATAAAAACTAGCTCTAATAAAGAACAGAAATAAAGAAAGGAGTTAGCCTAGATAAACTTTAGTGTATCATATTAAGGACTTTACTAACTTTAGTAAAGTTAAGCTTCATGATGGTAAATATCAGCATTATTAAGTTTATATGATTCATATAAAATACTAAAATCATATATAGTTATGAAGCCTAGATAGACCATACATCACTAATAATCACAATAAATAGTTTATCTTTCTGAATTTTGTGTAGATCAGATGATTCATGATGTTATAATAATATTTATGACTTATTAAGCAGTAATGAGGTTCACTAATTTGTAAACATGGTTTTAACCCTTGTTTTAAAACATTTTGTTGGAAAGTATGTCAAGGTAAAAATTGATAAGCATCAATGATGATATACATAACTTGATTAATAATATAACTATTACATTTAGCAGTGTTTTGGCTGATTAGCTAGTTTAAATAGGTTGAACAGGTTTGTTTCTGAATTCCAATCTCTTGGATTAACTGTATGTCAGGGAGTACAAGAGATGGGGTAGAGAATGGATTAGCAGCCGGGTGTTAACACACAGTTTTGCATTGCTTCTGTTCAAACGTAATATTACTACTACTATTCCTTTTCTTCTTTTTATTATTATTATTAGTGGTGGTGGTAGTAGTAGCGTCAGCGTAATATGTGCTAGAGAGCCATATGATCCTGCATGGCTCTCATCTGACACTTTTTGGCTTCCACACCAGACTGTCCAATTACAGCCTGGCGCCCTTTTTTCAGACCACTCTCTTGTCTGACATTTTCACTCCCTTAAAGTTTCCTAGCACTGGACTTCTGCCACACTGTCTTTTTGGTTAGTGGTTTCTTGATTCAGTTCATTCTAAATGTTCTTAAATGTTTCTTTGTAATGTGAACTTTCCAGTTTGTACATAATATTGTCATGTTGTCTTGGCGCTATTTGTTTTAGCCGTGTTATCTTAGCATTGGCAATAGATGTTAGTTAGAATTGCTAGTGTGTGTGATTATTGCATTATTCAATATTCTAAATTCTAATTGGCAGAGGTTTGTTGATAATGTTTTTAACTCAGTTATGTTATAAATTTCGGTCTGTAAGCTGCTCATGTTTATAGTTTTATAATGAACAGAATGTAAGAAAACCAATTTCTTGCTGAATTTGTTTTAAAAAATCTTGTTTCTTTGATTAAGTGATATTAGTTACACTACACGTGGTATATGCCTAAGGCTGGATTGCTTAGCACATGTTTTTTGCTTGCTTTATGCCTGACTTGTTCAAGTTGATACACGTGGTAGTCAAAGTTACAGGACTGATGATAAATAGAATAGCTTCATTTTCATAACCATGCAGGAAATACAATTTCAGTTATGGCTACAATTAAGAAATAGTTCTTGACAAATGAAAGAGCTATATACTCCAGCAGTGTACTGAAGATGATGATACAGTGTATGTTTATGTTGAAAGAGAAAAAAAGATCAGTGCTGTGAATTGGATTTGGTGCAGACATAGAGCTGACAGAAGCCGATTTTAACAGATACTTCAAGGAGACCTCAACCCATGAAACCATCCTGTCCTGGATCCATAGCCCCACCCTCTAACTGCTGTATAAATAGATTCTCATGACAGGGCAATTCATCTCCAGCCATGAAAACATCAACTTTAAAAGATAGCTTGTAGAGATCCGGCGCTTGTTAAGGCCAGATCAGCAGTGCAGATGCCTGGGATGTAAACTCATGAAGAGAAGATTAATTTATCTGTCATCCCTGACTTTGACAGTTGCTGTAAATCTGTTTCAGGCCTGCATGGGAGGGAAAGGGGGAGAGTGGGTTGTGGGTGTCAGACAATCTGGGCAAAAGAAGGACAGAGTTGATAGTTGGGAAAAATAAATTCCACATTTCCACAATGGTCTCTTACACCCTTTTCTTCGATTCACCCATGACTTTCTTGAGCATTCTTTTTGGATGAAGGTTTTGGAGCTCATTCTTTAAAGAGAACACTTGGCAACAATTTCAAGTTATCCCTATCATTCATCGTGTACATTATATTATATAATATAATATAATATAATTATATTATATTCAAGATGGTGGTCACGTAAGACGGCAGTGAAAACGAATAGTGTAAATGTCAGAAGAGCCATTTGCTGTTTGATTGATGGGAGCAGGCAAGCCTGAGATCCTTTTCTGTATCTGCTACATATGGACCATGCCTGACATTCTTCTGGAAACAATGCCATTTGTTTCCAGTTAATACCTCTGTATACTTATAAAATAAGATATCTCCATATCATCTCTATCTGTATACATGTACCTTATTTTTTACGTAGGTTTTAAGGTGTAATACGCGGATGGACTTGGAATGGGTAGAATTTAGCTTCATTACAGCTATCATTGATTCATTTTCCAGAATGGCTGTAACCACTTGAAAAAATATATATGTGATGTGGATGTTGTTATATCAAATGATAAAAGTCGTGTCAAAAATCCCTCTGCTGAGTATTAAACCCTACGGGTTTAACAATTTGGCTCATACACATTGACGTCTGCTTGCCAGTTTATGTTAGGCCATATTTTCACCAGACTTTCTTACAAATGACTCCACATTATGGACTTAACTATCTGGAACTTTTAGAAGTCTGTCTAGTGGAACATAGGTTTTGAGCATTACAAGCACTCTTAAGTGGGTAATGAGAAACAATTACATTTTAGAGGCATCAACACATTTTAACATTTTATTTAGTATGATCAAAAATGAGGTGACAACTGTAAGCAGCGAGTTCCCTTTTGATGTGAATTTGCATGCAAATGGATATTTGCCTTGATATGTCAGCCCATGTCCACAAGAAAAGTAAGGCCTTGAGCCTTCAGAGAGCGTGCTGGGGGATGGGAGTGTTAAGAGGGTGGGGGATATTGTTAATTAGCATGTGGAGGGAAAGTGCTCCTGACAAGTGGTAACTGGGCCCTGATAAATATGGTGACTAAACATTTCCCTATCCCTTTTGTCTGTTAGATCCCCCGGTTGAGGAGTTTAAACTCCTTTCACCTGTGAGGAAATCAAAGATAATCCAGAGTTTGATGTTGAGAAAAACTTTTCAGTTTGTATAAAAAAGGGGTCACCCCATGTATAGGGCAATGGGTTTAAGCTGTAAACCCCACACAAAGGGTTCTGACAGACTGTGTTTCCCTGCTCTTCTTAGAAGAGTCTTTAGCAAAGTTCTAAGCACCTTCTCTGTGCATGACTAAACCTATTGAGGATGGAGAAGATAAAGGAACCAGAGGCTTAAAATCAAACCTTTAAGTTTCTATTTTTAAAAAATCCCATGTGTCAATTTGTAGAAGGAAGATAGGTGCATGTAAGCAAAAGTTTATTAAGCAGGTGAATGGAGAGAGAAATTGAGTTAGATTTTATTTCATGGCTAGTTCTTTGTTGCCATGGAGATGTTGAAAAGAGAGATTATTTAGTGTTTACCCCCTATAAATGGTGGTCTATTGAATTATAAACAATCATTTTGTCAGCATTGTAGATTTATTCTTATGGAGTTTTCTTCCTACTCAATCATTAGAAAACCTTGCCAAACATGTGCTTACATTTGACTATTGAAGACACAATAAGCGCATTGACCTAAAAACACAAGTTCTCATGCTTCTTGTACTTTTTACGTATTCTCTTCAGCAATGATAGTCTGGACTATTGCATACACCATCCCTAAACTTAAATTTGGTCTTCAGTAGTTTCTTTTAAAGATTCATCTAGAAAAATAGTACTTTAAAGGATGAAAACATGCTATAAAGGATAAAAACATGCTAAAAAGAATGAACTTATTGAATGATGTGAGCATATCTACAATAGCAAAGTTTCCACATATTCAGACTAACTTGGTTTACTTTTTAACTTGTTGATAGTAATGATATTTGATAATAATGATTATATTGAATTTGATGCATCTATTTCTAACAGAATGTCTTCTGTCCCACATTTTGACCCCACTTCTTCCTGGTCAGGGGTGTGGGGTAACTTCGCTCGTGTCCCTTAAGAACACAGGGCCCAGGTATAAATGTCCCTAGGTTGGGATGCCAGTGCAGTGCAAGGCTGGGTAGTGGATACTGTTGCTCCTTTCAACCAGACAAGTCTACATGTAATGCCTTACCTGGCCAGAAATGACCTAAACCTTATAGGTTCATATAGTGGTGGGCTAAGTCTGTATTAGCCCACTGCATCACCCATACAATGATAGTTTAAATAAAGCATGTTGTTCATTGTCTGTGGTGCAATGGAAAGAGGAGTAAACAAGCAACCTCGAAGACACCTCCTTCTCTCCAAACCTTTAATAATGACCTATTCCCCTTTTCTCACTGACTGATTCATGCTACTTCACTATTGCTTTACTGCACATTTGCTTACCATAAGAATGTAATTTTCAGCTACAAAGTGCCAGGACTTGGCAGAGGATTGGGGCGAGGATGGGGGAGTGAGGCTGGAATGGTCTATTTCTTGCCAAAGCAACAACCCTGGATGATCTAGAGGTCTGCCCTGGGGATTGGGTTGGCCACATCAGGCCAAAGTGCTGTCACAGTGCGGAAAAATGATTAATTTCCCCTTGCTCCCTTTTATCTGGATAGGATGTGGGGTTGCATAGCAGTAATCGCTCAGATAAGTGCTGGAGCCATGCATATGCAGATCTCCATCAGAGCCTCTGATCAATAATTGACTGCCTGATTATCATTTAGCACCGAGCTGAGAGAGGCTCTGGCATGTGCTCGCGCATATGTCCAAGTTGCAAAGTCAGTTTTGGCCCGTAGGGACAACTCTTGGGCAGCATCAGCACCTGTTAATGTGTTAAAGCCTTGATGAAGGCATGCTATATATCGCAAACAGACTAACTGTGCACAGGGATGTATTGAGTACACAGGTTGCATAGCAGAACTCTTAATGGAAACACACAAGTCAGAGTTCTCTCCTAATGGTAGAGAGTTGAGATAGGAAACGAGTGATAAAGTACAGGGCTATATGGTAAGTGTATGATTCTATAATAACATTTTAATAACCTAAATGGTTTAGAGGCTGGCACAGTGTGCCCTTTCCTGTACTGTTACAAAACAGGAGACAGTACCAGTTTGACAGCTTTAAGTGTCTGAAGCCAAAGAAATAATTGATATCAGGCTGCCTGCATCCAAGGTCCTTTAGCAGTAATTGCAAGCAGAATGTGACTCTCTGATCTCACCAGTGGTATTTACCATGCCAAAACAGCCTGGCTTTGACAGATTGCCTTCCTGCAGTAATAACTTAGGCATGTTCGCTGCTCTCTCACACAAGGCCATGCTGCCGTCATACCACAGAACCAGCTGAATGATTATTTTATGCCGACTTTTTATTTTTCCTCAGCTCCCATTTTTGACAGGCCACTTGGAAAATAATGCTTTTATTTTATAACCACCAGAATGAATCAAGACAGGCTGTTTCCCTCTTACCCCTGATTTCTATGGCAAAAGTAAGCAGCTGCGTATATCAAGTGCTTATATAAGTTCTTGGGTGCAATTGAAATATGTGGTTACTTTTTATGTTGGATGATTGACCATACTAAACTTTGTTTGAAAACTTTGTATTACAAGTCATTTTCACAAGGCGTTTAGCTGATCCAAACTGTGCTTCGAGTTTTTTCGTTCACCCTGTACACAGCAGAGCATAACCTGGCAGAGAATGGTTGCCCCTGTCGACTGAAAGTGTGAAGCTGTGTAGCTACTGGAGTTTTTGTTCTCTACCTCTCTCTATTTGTGTCCCTTCTCAGCTTCGTACATAACTCCAGGTTTTATTATAGGACAGTTTCTTTAATGGGGTATAATAATACTGAGCCTCTGTCTCCCGCCAAGGTGATAGAATCTCCCCTTGGATGGCTGAAAAGACCCTCGTGTGCTCCACTGCAGTAGTCCGTGTTCTCTGCTGGAGTTAGAAGCCTGCCAGCTCCACCCTATGGCTGTCCAAACAAGGTTTCTCAACAGGCACTGACATCAAAAACATTTGAGCAAAGCCTGCTGGAATGCCGAACGGCGGGATGTTACTTTCATTTATTTATTTCCCTCCCTCCAGAAACCATATATAATATTGGGTTCTTAGAGGTAGCTGCTGTTTCCTATTGTCTTTTACAGTGGTTGTATTTTCTCTCGCTCATTGCATCTGATGGACTTGTCCAGTTGTCCACTGGCATACTGCAGATTAAACATAAATCTTCATCCCAATGGATAGCCATTTTTAAATCTGATGAGAATTTGAGCATTTGCTTTTTCTATGCAATAGTGATGCTAAAGGAATGCAAATTGTATTACTATTAACACAACCTTAAAGTAACCATTCATTTGAATAAAGGAATTGAATATCAGGACTCTTTGGTGGTAGCTTATATTATATGGTATATAAAGTGTTCAATGTTTAGACATGAGCATGAGCAACAGAATTCTCAGAATAGATTTGACTAAACATAGAGGCTTTAAAGATGAACACAATGTGCAAATGTAAATAAACTTATAGGGACTAAGGGTCAGGACCATTTGGATTTATGGCTTTGGCATTCACCCTGTGGCCATCAGTCATTCCTCCCTCCTGCTAACTACAGCAAAGCCCTCGATCACAAGACCTCCAGCTGAACTAGAGCTGACCTGCTGCATCTATGACCAGCTGAGCCTCAGATGACTTAATGAGAACCATTCAGCCTCTGTAATATTTATATGGCTATCAGACCAGTTCTATGGCGCTCTTTCTATCTATCTCTCTCTCTCTCACACACACACACACACACTATCTCCTGTACACAACTACTGGGATGCTCAGGGTGGTTTTGGAGGTCTTTTCTAAAACTGGGCTAAGCGGAGGACTTGTAAGACATGTCGAGGGCAAGGCTCCTCCCTGGTGGTTCTGACGTCAGAGGAGAGAACTTGAAAAATGCCTGTATTTATTTAAAGATCTATTCAACCCATGCCAAAGCTTTCAAAGGCACACATAGTGAAGGTGCTCATTAGGAACAGCAATGTCTGCCAAATATAAAATATATATACATAGATCAGCCATAATATTAATCCCACTTTTTATCAGCTCTATTTAACATATAGATTCACTTTTGTAGTTTAACAATTACAGACTATAGCCCATCTAATTCTTTACATACCTTGCCCTCTTTCACCCTGTTCTTTAATGGTCAAGTCCCCCAGAGGACCGGCACAGTATTATTTAGGTGGTGAATCATTATATTCACTGCAGTGACACTAAGACAGTGCTGGCCTGTTCCTAAGTGTTGCACTGGTATGAGTGGACCAGACACAGCAGTTGGGTTTAAAAAAATACCTCAGTGTCACTGCTGTACAGAAGATAGTCTCAATATCTTGGAAAGATATAAAATACTGGTTATTGATTAGCAACCATGTGTGTTCCTGATTATTACTTTAAACACTATATACTGTACAGTACTGTCCAAAAGTATTACGCTAACATTGCAACTGATTTTAGAAATTGTATAATGAACAAATATAACATATTGTTGATGATTGGACCCAAAAATTGAACACATCACTCCATAATACTCTTTTGCAATGAGTTTTATGCCAATCTTTGTGAGCTTTGGCATATTTAAGCCTTTTCATCCTGAGCTTCTTCCAAAAAAAGTAGTTTCACGGCTTCCAAAAATATGAATCTGTGATCAAGTTTCTTATGCAAAATTGCATCCCTACAAAACTGCTAGATTTAGTTGTTCCTCAAGTGTAAGGGTGAGGTCACACTAAATACTTGCCACTGTAACCATTTTCAGCTTAATACTGCATACACAGAAGGAAACATAAATAACAATATGGGTATTATACCATTTCTAAGTCAGTGTAATTATTTAAAAGTGACTTAAGACCGCACTGTATATTCATAGGCGTACTGGCAGAAATTGAATTGACTTGATGTTCAATGTTGACAAATTATGTAGACACATGAGGAGAAGTTGAATAATCACAACTATGTATGACAATTGCTTGTCAGCTGAAATTGTGACAGCCTAATTTCTGTTGTAAAGAAACCCATTCTGAATGCCATTTTCATATGCCAGTTATTAATGAACATATTTGTAGGGCATTGTGTAATGTAATCTTTGCATGTTCTGCATTTGTCCATCCACATGATTTTTATTCCGCCGCCATTGTTTTGCAATGAAAGTGATTAATGTGTAGAATTACACAGAAAGCCACGGATGTATATTCCTGTAGAGTGAAAATGTGCTTAATGTTGCATAAACATAATGGAGTTGGCAACCTTTCAGCTTTTTCTTCTGGGGTGTATCACCGAGCTATATAAAATAATGTGGTGTGCGGCAAAGGCTAAGTCAAATCTTAATAAGGGGTATGGGCCTCTTTAAGCAAAGTGACATTTTACTTAATTGTACTCCATAAAAGTTGCAATAACATCATTCCAATAAGTTGTTTGCTTGCCTGCCTTCCTGATAAATTACTAACTGGCTAGGACAGAAGCTGACCTCTAGAGAATATTTCACCATGAAGTTATTGCCAGCGTTTTAGACCCAGTGTTTGTGTTTGGGGCTGAATGCTAAATGTGTGTGTGTTTTGTAGTAAACTTTACAGTAGATGACGTTTATATAAAACTCAAGTCTATAATTTATCATTTTTTTAGTCAGTAGGTGTTCAAGTACAGCATACAACTGTAATAATTTGTTTCTGGTATAATCCCATTTTAACCACATAGAACGAAAGTGGTCAGGACACAGCAGTGGCTGTGCTGGTGCTCTCTGCTGATAAGGGTTCATGCACTTGTCTTGGCATTAGAGTAGGAGGAGACACCTGCCTGAACTCCTATCCATCTCTGACAAGGGCCCTTTGATCTGGATGACAGTTTCACTCCATTACTGGGAGTGTCACACTTAATTCCTTTGCTTTCCTCCCCTTCCTTTGGTCCAGTCAGTTGCTAGGCCAGGGAGTGTTCAGCCGGCTAAGTCTTAATCAAATAACCATGCCATGACTGCACAGGAGCATGTTGCGTACAGAGAGATTTGAGTGTAGTATAAAAGAGTCACTGTTCTGGTTTGAATGGGTTCAGACAAAAGTGTTTGCAGGTGGCTCATGGTAAGGGCAGATGATTTTGACAGGTAGCTGGGTGTTTAAAGTATACCTTACTAAACACGAAGTTAATTCTGAAATGCTGCAGACACGTATGTTAGCCCGGAACTGTCCATGAATTAACCTAGTGACTTTTTGAAGGTGTAAATAATTTGTATAGATGATTATAGATAATTACTATGCAATGAGTATCTTCCTCTGAACAGTATAACTATGTGGGTGAGATTAGATAGATTGTTTGGCAGCCACATGATATGTGTAACTCATCTACGTGATACATAATATGTTTCCTGTATTACACAGTGTTTTCAGTATAGGCTCTGGATGCACACCTATCCACACACATATATTGTATGCAAAAAATAGTTTATATATTTAGGATGCCTGTGTAGCGGGTAGGAAACCATTTGGAATTTTGAATTTAAAAAACATTTACATATGCATGTGGATCAGTTAAAATTAGAAAATGATTAAACATTACAAATAAAAGTGTACATAGAGCATGTGCATGTTAATATAGAAGCTCTAATTATTTTCACAAGCTAGTTTAGTTTTTAGTCACTATATGGTTTTCTTAAAGTATTATTATTATTATTATTATTATTATTAGTTGACTGCTTTTACATTACATTAGTAATATAATGTAAAGTTTATTTTCACAGGAAGACTGTGTGCAAACACAATATGTACATACATCTACTGCTGAAAACATGTGGTCACCTGCATATACATAGAAGTGCTGAGCACTGGTCAAATGGCCAGTGATAGGCACTTCTATGTATATGCAGGTGACGCCTAACTAACATGCCAGAGCATGATATAAATAAGATTTATGGCAGCAAAAGACACAGGCTAAACTTTTTACAGTTGCAGTGTCCAGAGTTAAAATACAGATTTTGTAAAATGATTTGTTAGGATTGTTTAGACTTCATATGAGGTTGATTGGGTAGCACATTGTTCTTTATATAACTGAGCTTTGAGTAAACTTAAGTCTACTAATCCCAAATGCATATTTATGTACTAATGTGCATCTGAGTGATGCTCAGGACTAGAGAAGCTTGTGTGTTTAAGTTCTTGTTTTGCCAACTGTTGGACTCTTGCACAAAAGTCTTAGCCAAATCTGTAAATGCAAGTTTTTATATTAAAAAAAAAAGTTCTATTAATTTTTTGTTGGTACCAACTGACTGCATATCATACAATACATCATACATGTCAAATGAAACAGAATATATATTGGGTAACATTTGATTCATGTCTAAATTTGATCTAATCACATGATAATTAATATTAATTACTAGTACATATTTAGAGTCAACTTCTAACACAAATGAGCCATCAATGGCTAAAATGCCAGCAACAACTCACCTGAAATTATTAACCTGTTTTATGCCTGTCCCTATTGATTTTTCTACACGGCAGTTTATTTCTGGCAGTAAAAATACACCCTTGGTAAGGATTTACAGCTACAAAAGCCTTGCCTGCCGGCCCTGCCATTATGAACACATGAAAGGGGAGTTAGAGCCCTGGTGCAGTCTGGGATATCGTTTAAATAGTGTTAAAATGGCCCACTCATTTATACAGCCAGAGTGCAGGTGGGAACAATGAGTGTTATAATCCTACTTGTAGCAGGTGGCACCATTTCAATTTTGTTATTAAACAAAATAGAGTAGACGATTTTCAGTTAGATTTACTACATTTTCTGGGTATAATCCTTGAAAGAGACGGTCAAATGGGTGTAGGTTGGTTTGACCAGCTAAAGACAGCATGCATTTTTTTTTTAATTTCTTTTTCAAAATATTTTTGTCACAATACTAAGCCATGCTTGTTTTTAGAGAACGTTGTCATTGGGAAACACCTCTCTGTCTCTCACTCCTCTCATCTGAATTACCTGCTGGGTCAGAACTCTTTTATGCTGTTGTTGTGACAGGTAGATTTATAAGGCTTGAAATTTGTACAAATCAGTTGTCATTCACTGCGAGCTGTCAGTGTGTCAAGCTGTCAGACCTGCTGTGTGGTAGGGAGGCTGGAGGAGGGGTGGAGGTTTGCGTGAAGTGGGCAACCACAGAGAAAGGAAAATGAGTTCAAACAGACCTGAAACGGAGCTCCATTCTTCCCTCTCCATGCCCCTGCGGAGCTGGCATTGATTTTCCTTGATGTTGAGCAACAGCGTGCTGAAACTGACATGCCTCCTCATTCGGTCTATTTGGCTCTTGCTTATTGTCTTTTAAATGGCAGGAAATCATTTGAAGCAGAATACAGGGTCCTGTAGTTGTGTGTTGTGTGTCTGAATGGTCAAAGGTGCATATTTCAGAGACGTGTCGTCTACTGATGGCGCCGTGCTGTTGTGTTGATGGGCCTGGCTGTCTCTTTGACACTAAGGGACCAGCGTGAAGCTCTTTGGAGAGCACAGCTCAGGCCAGGTACATAACAGGAAGTGCAAATCTGTGTACAGTCATTTGCTTATAATCAGTCTGTTATGTCTCTAGAGAATGTAGCTACAATCTTCATGTTTTTCCTCTCATAATTACTTACTTCACAGAAGAAAATATTTTACAAAGTGCAGTCACAGAAAAAAAAAGTCTTCTTCTGTATGCACAACTCACAGAGCATAGACCATTTTATCTTTTTCAATATGATTTAATAGTTAGTGGCATGTTTTTACTGAAGATTTACTGTACATGTCTATGATTGGGCTCAATATTTTGAAAGCTCTAAATCCAGCTGGATAGCACTTGACATTACAAAAACATGTTGAATATTAATGTTTGTGTTAGTCAAGATTGTGCTGTCGATGACTGATTAACTGGTCATTTGCATTTTTTTCACATTGTCAGTTTTTAATCTACATGGGTAAATAAACAGATTTTTTTTAGCATTTTTTCGCAATCATTCTTTTTGCCAGATCAACTCTTTTCTTGTTAGACTCTTCTGTATTGCTATCGAAGGAACATGACATGTATTGAGAGGTATTAGCCAAATTCTGTTTGAGAGCTGTGTAATTCTTGGGATGAGGCCTTGATTTCCTCACACATTCCTGGCACAATTCCTGCCTGGCAAACATCCCGTCTCTCTGCTTCATACACATCTGCCTTGTTTTGAGTTGGCTTTAATTAGCCCTATGATTTCTTTTGGAGACAGTTTAACTGATCCATCATCTACAGGAGCTTGCAGAAAGAAAGAAAGTGTGCCAAGGGATAGGCAGGGAGGTGACACTTAAGAGTCGGCACCAAGAGGCAAAAAATTAATCAAAGATTTTTGTATTACCGTGAGCAGCTGGCCGGCCTGGCCCAGGCACCTTTGAGCGGGAGGGGTCCGTGGAGAGAAGAGCATGATGCAGCCTGAGTTTGTCTTGCAAAAGTGCAGCTGTCCAAAACATGACAGCTACAGCATTAGCGAGGCCATTAAGAGGTGTAGAACATTTCCAGGGAAATGATTTGAAAAATGACAACGTGGGCTACTGTGCAATATTAATTACAACAAACGAGTGCCGAAAATAAGTTGGAATTTGGCTGAGCGGAGTGTATGACGTGTTATTTGGCTTGTTCTCTGTTGTATGATCAGTGATTTTCACATCCTGGTTAAAGAAAAGGGTTATGATTGTGTGGGTGGTGTTTTCCGAACAATGGCACTGTGTATTTAGTTTTACTTTCAAATCCTGTTATTCAGTCTACAGACATGTTGTGTAGCTTTCATGTTAGAGCTACCTTCTTGATGTTGACCTACTTAAACTTGTGGGTATAAATAGGGAAAGCATTTTGCTAGTATTGGACCAAGACATGGATTTTCTTTGTTTACCATGGGACGACTCCACTGCTGGAATGCTTTGGTTTGCAAATAGCCCTCATGTTTTGTTCAGCTTGCATTCATTTGCAAATTGTTGTTAATTGTTGTTGTCAGGAACTCATTTGCGCATGTTATGCAAATAGTTTGCAGCACAGGGATGTTTTGGATCTTTAGCATCTCAATGCATAGTTTGTTTATTCACCACTAGTTGCCTGTTTAGAGATCCAAGTAATTTACTGGAAATCCAAAATAATTTTTTATTAATGCACATATAATTTAGGCTGATATGCTTGCTTTTTGTGTCAATATTTAATGCTTATAAAATACTCTGTTTTATTAGGCATTAGCTTAGTTTCAGCCCTAGACCATACTGAGACAGTCCAGATTGATGTGGGCGTTTTTAAGAGAGAGAAAAAGCTATCCAAGTGGTCTTTCCCCTTTAAACTCAGACATCCAGCTTGTATTTAGTCTTATAATTGAGAGAGAAACAGAACTTGCTGATAGACAAGCATTTTAATTAGGTGATATGTGAATAAACCAACCTGCCTCTGGTTTTGCAGTTTATTTGATTTAATTCCATGAGCAATAAAAGTCATGGCAAAGAAATGCAAAGTGGCCCAGTAGTACAGAGGAATATTGTTTTCAGCCTGTGTGTTTTGCCTTTTTGGTAACTAGCATCTGCTGGCTGATAGGAAATTAATGTGCAGTCCCCCTTGTAAATCAGGCATGTAAAACAGAATCTGAACACCCCAACTAATTAGAATCAAAGGGGCTGAAATCCATAATTGTCTGCCTTCGCTTAAAATGGTTACTTTAATTGGTTGTGAATAAACTCTTGCTGTTTTTGTGAGTTGTAAACAGCTGAATGCTTCAATTAAGTAAAAATACAGCAATAATATGGTGGGAGAAGAGTGTAGGATAGGTACTGACATATGGAGGTGATCTGCGCTCACAGTGCACATTCACCCACTTTCCTTTCATGGAGTGCGTGAGAAGGGGAGATAAATTTTGCCAGAGTAATATAGTGACTCATAAATAAATAGTTACCTCGTCTCTACTAAAAGTTTTCATTAAAAAAGAAAATGGTCTGAGTTTTGTTATTGACACCGTGGGTTGCCTATGCAGGGAGAATGTGCTAAAATTTATCAGCGTGCTTTTCTGCACCTAATAAATCATCTAAACAGGGGAGCCATATGGCAGATAAGACCTTGAGAACGGGGGCTTTAGCTGAGGAAGAGTCAAATCGAGTGAAATCAGCGCCATCACAGCCCGATTTCCTCTCATCCTCTCTCCCTCAGGGAGGGGGATATCTGCTTATTTTACACACCATTTTCTTGTTCACCTTATCACCTCTTTGTCACTTGTTTTCTTCTTTTTGGGAGGGGGAGATGAAAGAGAGCTGAGTCTAGAGAGCAGGCGAAAGAGAGAGGGAGAGAGAGAGAGAGAGAGAGAGAGAGAGAGGGAGAGAGAGAGAGGCAATTGTGGCGAGTGCCGGAGTAGGCAGAGATAAGGTAGAGAGAGAGAGAGGGTCCAGGGAGGTGCTCTGACTGATGCGGAGGGATGATGTATGTAGCGGCTGTGTCCCCGCTCTCCTCTGGCCCTTTGTCATTAATCATGGCCATTAGCTTCCTTCTCTGCTGCCTTGTCTGCGGCAGCCTATCAAAATCTTTCCCCTTTTCCCTCACAGCCCACACTAGGAAGGTACTCACGCTCTTGCCTTGCTGTCAGACACTTTTTTTTTTTCTTTCTGTGTCAGACAGGAATTCTAATTCTAAATAGATAAAGCCAGGTAATATACTAAGTAATTTATTGTTGTAGCTCTGCTGAATGTAATTAAAGAGGAGAAAATATACTGATTTAAAACGGTTTGAATTAAGTAGTCATGGATAATCAATGTACAGTGGCATGAGTTGGTTTTTGTTTAATGAATCAGTGAAGTGGTTAGGGGTATGACCTTGATGTTCTCATCTCTCAGTCACAGGAAGATATTTTTAAGAAAATATTTGTTGTGATCTCACTTCTACCTACTCCAACTCAGGGAGCTCAGGTAGCACATGCTAGCATTGTTAGACATGCTACACTAACTAGCAAGCAATTGTTTTTGCGAAATATTTGCAAATGAATAAGCCTGAATTTTTTTGATGGATTGTATATTAATTATTCATATTTTCCTCCTCAACCAAAACCTAAACCAACTACATTTTAAAATATATTTTATTTAAGAAAAATGGGTCAAGCATTTTTATAACAAAATAAGTTGACTCTCAGAATATACTAACTCTTAAAAAATATAGGATTTATTACACACTGCACACGAAATTTCATTTTGAAATATCAGCTAATGTCTGTGAGCAGTATTGTATACTTACTGCATCTTTTGTAAACATACATACATACATAATAAAAAATGTACACTGAAAGAACTTATTATATTAATATACTTTTAGTGCTAATTACAGATGCAAAAAAGATTACTTTTGAATTTTGAATGATTGAATTCCCTCTTCATATGCTTAAGAATGGTTTGGTCCATTACCTTACATCGCTAAATAATTGTATTGTTATTAATTGTGTGTGTGTGTGTGTGTGTGTGTGTGTGTGTGTGTGTGTGTGTGTGTGTATATACACACAGTGGATTCCGGTTAATTGGACCACCGGTTCTGGTTAATAGGACCAGCCGCTTATTCGAACCAAATCCTAAAGTACCAAAACAAATCCTATTACATACGTGCAATGTTACTCGCTTATTTGGACCAAAATTCCACTTAATCGGACCAAAGAACGTGACAGCGAATAAGAAATACATAATATCCGTGAAGAAAGTCTTTGTCTCTGGCATAACTACCCGAAAACTCCTGAGTTTCCCCCCAGCCCTTTACTGCCACCTACAGGTCTTTACCTAACATTTCCATTTACTACAAAAAAGAAGCCACAAGTCGCCACGCGTTCTTCAAACATTGACTGGAATTTAGTAAGAACTTGTTTTTTACAGTATTATGCTTCGCATGCTGAGTATTTATACATAGTGTTGTAGATCGTTTTGAAAAATTTGTTTACAAATTTGTTTTTCAATGAACAAAGTTTGTAATCAACAGTAGTTCTTGTTTGTATGTTCGCTATACGTGTAAATTGCACAATAACGGTTTAATAAAGATTTAATATGTTACATAGCATGTCCCGTCTTAATATAGGGCATGTTCGTTTAATCGGACCAGCTGGTTATTAGGACCAAAACCATCACGTCCCGATGTGGTCCGGTCGAAGATCGACAATCGACTGTATATACATGTATATAGATAAGATTATTTCTCATTATTCAGGAATTTCTCTTGAGATCTTTTACTTTTTATTGCCCCTCAAAAACACTTCAAAGGAATTTACGCCCTTGATAACCACACAGTGTAGTAAGAATAAATGTGTGTCCTACATCTTTCCTATTGCCTTGGTTAATGAGAATAAACAACTGGCCGGCAGAGTGACCATCAGATATAATAGAGATGTATAGCAGCCGGGTGACTGTGAACCTCCCTTTGCGCTTCCCAGACTGAGAATGACATGTATACTAAAACATAATCAAGCCTGGATGGAACAGCCACCTCACATTTTCTTGGAATTCCCATTCTGTAGCTTCTTTTCATGCATCATGCTTGTGTAGTGAAATTATTGCCGGCTTTAATAAACTGTAATTATCAAGACATAGAGCTTTACCGAACACAGGCTGAGCCATATTGATTTAAGTGGAGGACTGCAGAGAGAATGGCCCATCGCAGGGTGCAGTGGGTATTTTATTTACCTCCCAGGCACATTAATGAGATTGAATAAAGATGCAGGAGCAGGCATTATACTGCAGTCCAGTCATTTTCTTGAGGCACTTCATTATGCCTAATTGTTGAGAAAGCAAGGTGGAAAAAGATCTTGTATTCATTTGTGTATATTAGACAATTGAATTATTTGTAGGTCTGTATGTGTTTTTTTGCACTCAAACTACCCATATTTGCTGTAATGCCTATGATAAATGGCTTAACGTGGTAAACACCTTATTCAGCAGGTGTATAGGTTGAGGCTGATTTGAAAATGGTGTGTTTCATTTTGTGAAATGGGGAATCTTCACCCCAGAGAATTTATACAGGCAAGATCAGCACTTGTCTAAGCAAGCCCGAAGTCACTCTTGTTAGGGAAGCAGCACAAAGATGACTGATTTTGACAACACAATTTGCATGTTTGTATGGAACAACCAGTGCTAGGTGCACAGATTTAGGCCAGATTAAGTTGTTTGTCTCCGTCACCAGATAACTATAGCAATCTATCAGCGCTCCAGGTTTTCCAATAACACATCTCTCTGCCCAGCCCAAGGGACTGGGAATTGATCTGGAATATAAAGAGCAAAATTGCTGCTGAAACTTCATAGAGGCATACAATTACTGAATCATGCAGATGTCAGTAATTCCATAAAACTGATCTGTTGGTAATGAAAACATCTGACTGCTAAGATGGGACTGTGGATTTATGGCTGCATTAAGAGGGAAAGAGGCTGGGATGACAGGTTTGTAGCGTCGCTCCTGTTGTTTCACGCGCTTAAAGGGCCAGATCAATTAGTGTCTGCAGCCCGACACTGCACCTCTGACAATGCTTTTATAGCAGCATGAAAAATGCATGTGTTTCAGAGGGAGATTTTGGAGCCATTAGGTGTCTACATATATGATTTCATGTGAGTGCACATTTACGATGATGTATTGCTAGCGTCATGTTGCTCCCTGTCAGCAGTAAAACATGACCTTTCTCATAGTGCCATAATAAAACCGTTCAGTCAGACCATAATGTTTGTCCTCAAATTTGACAATTAAACTGACCAAAGATTAATCGTCTTTCAGCCTGTGTGTACTGAAAGAATAAGACCAGAAATGCAATCATGCAAAATGTCCTCCATTAGCGTTTCAGGAAATTGAGGAATTACCCTCGGTCACAATGTCTATATCTGTAAGTACATTAAGAGTACTAAAGAGATCTGAGCATAATTTGGACTTGCATCTGAAGTTTGTTTTAAAATAGGCAACAATGAATGTGTGCTACTTACCAATTCTTCAGTGATTAAATGGCAGACCATTTTTAAATACATTTCTATTGTGATATGAGTTCACTCACTAAGGGCGTCTTTATACAAGGCAGTCTGTATCTATCTGGAGTGATTGACCCCAAAGCTTGGTTTGTTTGACTAGTGTGAGCGCTCCATATCGTGCCCGGGCACGATACATTGAAGCATACCCGAGTGCATTGAGTGGGCAATGGGGAGGGAGGGGGTCAGTCATGCTCCAGCATGGTTCAAGACAACCGGGCTCAGTGTGAGTATGTGTTCCCTCATCCCTAGGATCCTTCCCGTGATCTACTGTTGTCCTGCTCGTTTCCTGCTTTTTTAAAACCATACATTTAATTTTAATTAAACAGGCATTACATGCCCTTCTCTTTCCCTCTTTCTCTCCTCTCCTGTCCCGTGATGCTATCAGGCTCTGAAGGCTCTTATTACAGTAATAAGTGTGAAGGGAATCTCAGTCTGGCAGATCATATGCAGTCACAGGCTGGATATGCAGAATTTGCATAACCTGTTAAGGAGATATGTGAGGGCCAGTGTGATTGAATTTCACTGCGTTGTGCTCTTAATTAATAATGCCGTGGATGTGACAGGCTTTTATCATGCACTGTGGATTGGTGATGATGTGTGTGCCCGTATAGGCACAGGCAGACACTAGCATTATGATGGCAATGGCCAGTGGTCTAATGAAGTAGTCACAGGGAGAGACTTAATCCACAAACAGGGTGTTATTGGATAGCCATGTCGTCTTGTTGAAGAAGTGGGATGGAAGGAATAATGATCGCTGTGGAATTATTGATGTAGCAGAGTGAGCACCAACAGACAGGCCATTTGTAGTGGTGTGTGATAATGTCTTTAGACAAAAAATTAGTCACGTCTTCCCTTCACCAATTTTGTCCTGTCAATTTTTGCCCACTTTTGGAAAATTCAGTATGCATTTCAATTCAAGTTTCGAAATGCCTGCTTCAGCATTTTGCCTGATGTGAGACTGTGTGTGTATATATGTATATATATATTTTCTTTTGTTATATATTTATACTGCTTCTGTCCAAGTGTGCAGCCTGTTGAAACAAAACATATACATGATACTGTTTTTCTATTCACACGCAGTCAGGAGCATGTTTTTATTGTTCATGATAGGTGAAATTCCAAAATTTAGCCTCCATGCTTTCCTTAAAAACATGTGGCAACCTTTCCAGATTAATTAGCCATTCTTTTGTCATTTAAGACCAAAGGATGTGGCATTAAGTACTGCTTTGGTTCAAGGTTAGATTTGGAGGCAAACTATGTATGCAAAACATAGCCCTCTTCTTTAATGCGCTGGCTCCATATGCCCGGGAATGTGCGTATGGTTGTGCCGCCAGCTGCTGCAGCTATTCTACCTCTCTGCCGTCCCTGTCCTTTTGGCCTCTCTCACTTTTACTGCCAAATTAGGTAGCCGTAATTGCCAATTATGTTGATTCTTTTATGATATGGACTCTGCTCTAGACTGGACTAAACAGAGAATATTTCATGTACACGCAGATGGTTTGAAACATTTGGACCGGAAATGACACAGCAATTTGCCAAATGACATTGTAGAAACAAGTCTACACTGAGCCAAAGGTTACTGAGATGACATGCCTTTTTAGAAGGGCACAAGAGAGTGTTTCATGGTTTAAAATAGTACAAATTGTTTAAGTGACTTTTACTCTCTTACAGTTTTATTTTTGGCTCAATTGTCTGTGCTGTCCTCCAAACTAATTTTGAATGACCTCAAATTTTCAACTCCACATATCTACAAATGGTCAAACGCTGGCTGTACTGGCTGTACTGGCTGTACTGGCTGTACTGGCAACACACACACACACACACACACACACACACACACACACACACACACACACACACACACACACACACACACAC
>JAUZST010000877.1:117985-139892 GCA_034779995.1 Parotocinclus haroldoi
ATATATATATATATATATATATATATATATATATATATATATTTTTTTTTTTTTTTTTAATTAATTAATTAATTTTTTTTTGTAATGTATTTTTCTTTGTGGAAAATGCAGATTATTTCTAAAGCATTGTACTCTCCTTCTGTCTATTTTGTCTATTTTGGTGGTGTTTTTCATTTTGATTGACTCTGGGTCTGATCTGACAACATTGTTTTGTTTTGAGCACTGTTTGAACTGTTTTGAGGCAGAAGAGTCAGAGGCTTTGTGAATGTAGTTTGAAAATTGGGTTTTGTCTTTAGACTTTAGAGAAATAGATGTGTGGTTTCAAGAAATGCATCTTGGCAATTGAGAAAAACTGCAATCTGTAAACTCTAGATAGCTTGCAGTGGGACAGTTTAAGATTGTACATAAGCGGTTTATAACTCTGTAGAAAATAAGAAAAAACACTCCTCGAGAGCAGACTGATGTGTTAAATGCAAGATAGATAAGGGAACATTCTCACAATGAATTTGGCCTTGTTCAAACAAGTGATTGCCAGTTCCAGCCAGCTGTGTGGCTGCTGATGCTACTATATCATGATTATAACATTTTTGTTTGATTTCTCACCATTAGCTACATGCGCATATTTCAGACATTGATTCTGCATTAATTGCTTTCAATATCTTGATTTATTTACATATTATTTTTGCAAATTTAAGGTGTTCTGTGGTTCTTCACTTTCAAAAATTACATTTAATTGTAAAAAAACCTTTACATATAACATTCCACTTAATTAAATTGATCCAGGTGTGAAAATACAGAGAAAAAAAAAATCTAAATTATGTCATTAATTTGGGAGGCTAAGAAATGCATAGTGAAGTCATTCCTCCTTATATTATAGAATTTGTAGCATTTAGTGCTTGTGTAAGTGTGGTGTGCTAAAACCCTCTCAACAGTGTTTCTCACTCTGTGCTGATGCAGAACACTAAAAGTCCCATCAGGGCTGTGTTGCTCTCTGTCTAAAGCATTGCTGACATGGGCCTGATGAGCCCTTAATTAGCGATACATTTTCACTCTGTGATTTCTATTGATGTGCGGGCAAGAAAAGACAAATTGAGCTGCAGCCTGACCTGAGCACCAATTGTTTCAGAAAATCCACTAAACATTGTTCCCTCCCCCCTCTCCAAATGCCACCCTCTATTTTTCTCACTTCCTTTATACTTTCTACTTCTCTCTCTCTCTTTTAGCTCTCTCTGTTATATTGGCTCTTTTTTCCGCTTTCTTGCTCCCTATCTGTCTTAGTCTTTTCATTTGTGTATGTATGATTCAGAAAAATGTGTGTGTGTCTGAATCTATTAGTGTGTGTGCGTCAGAAGCAACAGAGAGTAGTTAGGTGTGGAGAGGAGCTGCTGTTTTAGCATTTTTGCTTGCTGGTTCAATAAAAGGCAACATGCCCCAGGGTCCTATGCTGCCCGGATGGGAGATGAGGAAGAGAATGGTGAAGGGAAAGCTGCACATTCAGATGGGCACTTGGCGGTTTTCCCATCTGAACATGCGCACTCCTCTTTCAGTGTGATTGCAGGACCTGGGATGAAGTTGGTGCTGACAAAGTGTGCCGATTGATGGATGGACATACCTGGGAAGTGGACGAGAGGATGGATGAGAGGAGAAGGGGGAGTTTAACACAGGCAAACTGAGAGAGACAGAGAGGAATGACCTGATAAAGTATTCAGCCACACAAAGCCCTTCTGTAATTTACACCCTGCTACCTGAGCCCACCCAGGATTCTTTGCATCTGTGCAGGTTTGGCCCAGAGTGTATATGGGACCGTGACAGGCGGCAGCGGCTCTATAATCTCTCATAGCATGGTTCTGTGGCTGTGTGCATTTATTCACAGTGCCGCCTGTCAGTACTTTGTGTATTTGTGTTTAAAGGTGAGCACTGACGGTGGACTATGTCGGGGGGGAATCAGTGGCTGCAAATCAGTTCTGAGATAATAAACAATAAAGACTACTGTCATTTCAAAGACAGTAAGATTATTCATATAATACAGTGTTTTGCATAACACTATATTATATTGGGCACCTTAAATAGGTTTGATTAGGGGTGGCTCCAGGAATACTTAAAATAGTTAAAACAATTCATTTAAATTACACCTTTTTAAGTGTTTTTACCATTGAAAATAAATATAAACTCATTTTTTCTTTTGTGTTTAATGGAAAAATCTAATCGCATGTACCTCGAACTTAACTTTTGCAACTTTTACATTGTCCTACAACAATTATACAAATCAAGTTTGTACTCTTTACCTTTAGAAAATTAATAGATATAGTAAACATTTTACATCTTTTATTATTTCCCATTCAGACAATATTCTGAGCATAATACTAAGATATAGAATTTATATAAAAATAAAATAACAAACACTGAAATTGGAAATAATATACCAATATAATAGCAATGCTACTGGCTAGTTTTAGTCTAATTGACCATGATTCACTGGGCTATATTGGTTTTACTGTCTTTGTCTTCAGAGTGCAGTGAGAGAGTTCAGACATTTCCTAACCATTGAATATGTAATGGCTGCTGGAGGCAAAGATGGGGGCCAGTAACCTTGTTGTCCTGACCAAAGTCTTCCTGTGTGATATGGGGGATAGTGTAGGCAGCGGCTGGGCTGCAGAATGGATTCTCATTATGCCTGGACCTGCTCTACATTAGATGTCACGGGTGGCGGAGAGGGTCCTTTGGAGATGAAGACTAATGCTACTGGCCTCAGGAACTCCGATTAGAATCACACTCATTACTCAGCAGCACTGAGGGAAGCAATTTAAAGGCCCCATCCATACTGTACAAGGGGCAGGGCAGACCTCTGTCTTGCACCCATACACACACACACACACACACACACACACACACACACACACACATATATATATATGCACACACATACTTTCTCCCCTACTACTTTACCCTCTTGGCCAAGGACATTTGAATGCCAGCAGTTTCTCTTGCATACTTCATTTATACCCCTATTTTACTTAATCAGAGGAAAGAATCTACTGCAAACTTCTGTCAGAAGCAGAAGTCAGAAGAAGATGCGTGTATTGGAGAAATCATCTTAAAGGATGAGCCTGTAAGGTAATCTGGCACACACCTGATGGAATATTGATAAAAATGTAAGTTGATCTTAATATAGCTGCTCTCTAGTCAATATGCATGAAGTACTTGTCGGGCCCTGATTTAAAAGGGAGTGACACTCTCCATTTCAAAGTTACCCCCACTCTCAAATCCTGAAGTCAGCCAGGTAAAGGAAAAACAATCAGCAGGTATGGTGCGGTGCCTGCTTTTCAATAATGACAGAGGGGCTATCAATAAGCCATGTGCCATTGCAGGAACTTAATCACTGTCATGAAGGAGAAATAGCCTTTGAAGTCCCTATCACCCCATACCAGAGCTATAGTTTAGGCAATAACACTTAAAGGGTTCCATGCATTTATATGCATTGATAATAAATGATAAAACATTTGGTGCCATTTCTGCAAAACACATGCTGCTTTGTGTCATGATACACTTGCTGTGAAATCTCTATTTCTTTTCAAGCTTTTCAGTCACAATTAATCCTGCCAATTTCATGACATTTAAACTCATCATCAGCCATAACATTGACATGTGAAGTGAATAGCATCGCACTGTCAATGTTTTACAGAAAATCTATTGCTCTTGGCATTCATGTGGATGCTACTTTGACATGTGCCACCTAACTAAACATTGACGCAGACAAAGTAGACCATTTCATTGCAGTATTATTCCCTAATGGCAGTGGCCTCTTTCAGCAGGATAATGTGTCCAACTGTGTTCAGAAATGGTTGAAAATGTTCAACGTGTCCCAAAACCCTAGATATCAATCTGAATGAGCAGCTATAAGATGTGTTGTTTTAGTTTTTAAAAACAGTGCCACTATATGTACACTGTACCGGGTAGATCTACCAGCTTGTATACTGTTCCACAGGTTGTGCCCTAGTTTTATTTTTATTGTTTAATTTTGTTTTTAACGTGTGGGGTGGGGGAGATGCTATAAATATTCAATAAATATACATTTCATTGTCATCTCCTCTGAGACTCATTATTTTTATATGCATCTAAAAGAACAACAAATTGAATAATGCTTCTTAGTCTCTGTTTCCTATGTGCCAGCTTTTTTCAGAATCTTTATCAGTGCTATCCTTGTTCTGTAATGTCCTCATGATGCACTTATAAAGCATGATCGGTGTATTTAGCTCACTGTATTGCAGGCCCCTCTTTCTTCTCCTGCTTTTTCTTCTTCTTTCACCCTCCCTTTTTTCTCCACTCTTTAACAAATGGGCATCAACAAGCCATGAAATAATCAATGCTGATGATCCATCTTGGGCGCTGTCGATATGTTAATGAGTCTGCCTCATCGTTTTTGGCGACGAGGCCATAAATCATTCCCTTTTACCAGAATGCATAGCAGCTGGTGCAGCAAACCCCTGGCCAGGAATAAAACACTGTCTTTTAACGATTAATGTCCAAACATTCTGCTACTCTGCTGCTTGATTGTTTTCAGATGCCAAAAAGTAGGACGGATTGTAAATCAATAAAACAATAAGACAAAGTGTTTTAATAAAAGGAGAGGTTGCAAGTAAATCATCAAGGCTCTCCATTTAGCATGGCTTCCTGGGTAACAAATAATTGGATACCTGCTGCCCAGAAGTCATTTTTAAGGATATAAATGCTTGTGTCTGCTCAGGGTGAGGAGCAAGCTGTCTAGCTGCTTACAATTTTTCAGTGTGTATGTAATTCTGTTTGTGTCCTTTTGCGAGAATGTTTTAAAGAAGTACCCTTAGACAGGTAATTAGCAATTATTTATGATTCATTAAAAACAATACAATGATTTAGGATCCCAACATCTGTACCCTGAAATAAAAGGATCTGGACATTTTTATATCTGTAAATGCTCACATTTTTTCAGATAGTGATGAGTGGGATTTTAGAGCTAGATGTTCAATATATAGAGTGAATCCAAAGCTACTTTACACCATTTTATTTCAGAAGCAAAATGGTGTATCTGCAAGCAAGTAATATACCCCAACAAGCAATGGGTGAGTGGGTCTATATTTTAGGATATGTCTGGAACTTTTCCACCATGTTGAAAACCAACATATTGGATCAAGGGCAAGTTTTTCTAATGGGAAGGTGGCATATCAAAGAAGACCAGAATGCTCTCAGAAATCAGTTGCCACCATCAGAATTGCAATGTCTCTTGCAGTTCAAAAGTTATCAACGCAGAAAGTTGCTGCAAGAACTGGGGATGTTGTCTGTGATGCACAGCTATTTGACATGTTTAATGTGCTGTCCCTGGTGCTGAACACTGAGCTGAAGGTAGCTGAAGGTAAGGATCCAGTCTTTATGAAGCTACATGAGAATCTCTGGAGGAATGCTTCCACAAGCCTTCACAATGCAGTGATGACGGTGGTGTTTGTTGTGGGTTTTCTCAGCATATACAATTTGTTTGAGATAACCCCAGAAGTACAAGTCAAGTGGTGTGAGGTCAGGCGATCTGGGCTGCCTTTCCGCAGGTCCACAACGACCAGTCCAACGGCCAAAGAATTGAATATTCAGCCACTGACGAACACCTGCTGCGTAGTGTGGTGGAACCCCATCATGTTGAACATAACAGGAAACTGCCATCTTCATGCAGAATGGATGGGAACACTGTTTCCTGTAGCAGTGTCAGGTAACTCAGATAATTTAGTTTAGGCCCCATATTCCACACCACACCCTAACCTTCACATCACCCACAACTTAATGTCTGCAATCCAGTGAGGGATGTCTTCACTCCAGTATCTCACATTCTAGATGACCTCACCACTGACAAAAATTGGCCTTGTCCCGGAACAGAATGCCCTGTGTGTATGTGGGTTCTCATTGATGCTGGTCAAATGCCCAGGTATAGAACTTGACACATCTATCAGGGTCATCCACTGACAGTTTCTGTTGCAGCTGGCTCTTAATGGGGTGCCACTAATTGGTATGAATAATGTTTACAAGGGACGTCTGGCTGACACCACATTCTGCTGTGACACGTGGTCCAAATGTGGACTTTTCACAAAGGTTGTCAAAACCATTGGTGATAAACGGCAAGAGGTATTGCAAATCCGATTTAGGCAAATGATTTCTGAGACAGCTTGTAAAATTTTCCACTCAGCTAATAATCCAGCTAAGAAATTGAGTTTATCGAAAGATATTTTGTTTGAGATGTCAAGTTTGAGGTCTAAGTAAGTCTTTGGTGTATTAAACATTGTACAGTGCAATATAATGGCTAATTAAATAATGAAACAATTAATAATTAAACAAATATTTAATTACATATATACATACTTAATATTTAAAATATTACATTACAATAAAAACTGTTGACATTAAAACATGGTTACATATAATATTAAATAATTATTATAATGAATATATTTTGTTAGCGCCCCCATTGCAATTTAATATTTAAGTAAAATGTTATTGCAGAAACTGCCTTTTTTGTCTATACACAGCATTTGTATGCTGTTAATATATCCACTGCTTTCACATTCTACACAGTCTACACATCTACACACTGTTAAAAAAAGCATAATCACATTGTGAAATTGAATGGCAGAATCTGAAATTGAAAAGTGGTAGCAAATCTAATTGAGCAAATGCACTATAGCTGTGGGACAGTAGCAAATTTCTTCAGATACTTTTTTGTGTCACACGAGAGCAACAATTGCATAAAATGCAGATGCAGGAAAAAAGAACATTAGGACAATATATGTTAGTGGTCTAAGTTGGACCAAATGTTGCAAGGGAGTTTCTGTACGGAAGCCTGTGTCTCTGCAAGGAGCACAGTAGATTGTGTTGTGTTGTGATATCAATTTGGTTGCTGTTATGGTTATTGCAGCTTAATGCTGTTTTAAAAATTGAACATGACACTGGAGTGATTTATTCTCTGCATGTTTTCTTAACCTTGGATATTGGATTGTTTGTCAGACTATATCCTTTTGATTTATGACAAAATGCAAGGCTGATAAAAGCATTATACACACATACACACTTGCATATTATGCAAAGGCACCTCTGTATCTCCTGCATATGAAAGAGAGAGAGAGTAGGGTGGTGGTGTCAGGATAGTTTATACAGTCTTATGGTGAGAGAGTGTGTTTATAGTGTGTGAGGATATGGAGAATGTCCATGGGAAATGCTTTGACATTTTACAAAACTTATGGGTACAATCAAAAGACTGAAGTCAAGTATACTGAGAGGCCCTGTAACTTTTAATTTCCATTAGAGCTACCCTCTTTATCCTCCACGTCAAACAAAAGTAAAAATGTGTTGAATCAGATGGGGAAAAAATATTATTAAATCATTGTGCCATGCATCTTAGGCCTTATTCACAGTATTGTGGATACATTTGTAATTAATGATTTTACAAATGTTTTTTTAACCATAATCTCTTTATACACCTAAAAGGATTTAAAAGGTTTGACTCAACAATAAAATACAGAGACAAATGGAAAACATTTTCCCCACTAGGCCTATGACATAAATAACAAGAAAGGAGTCTGCATTATAAGTTGACTACTACAGCAGTGATTAATATGTTAAATTAACAGTAACAGGGTCATTGGTGTCTTAGATCAAGAGCTATAACTGCTTTTAAAATGAACAACAAACTAAATAATAGCCAACTACTGTTAATCTTGGCACATGAATACCAAGAAAATGACAAATGATCAACGAATAACACAGTGATTTTGAAAAAAGCAGTTATAGCATTTAGCATTCACCCTTGTTTCAAGCGACATAGTCTAAACCAGTCTCAAAATGTACAATCAAAGCAATTGATTGTTTAGCAGCCGTGGCAGTTCTGCCTTCTAGGTACGTGTCCAGTACCTTGACCACTGATACATAATTTCCCCATAAAATATGCATTACCATAGACAATGTACAAATACAGATGCATGTAACAAGATATTGTGTAAAGGAGAAAGTCCAGTTGCAGTTGAATTTTTTTATTGTGATAGATTGAAAAACCTTATTTCATACATTGAGCTTATATTTCATGAAATGACATTTTTGCTTTGGAGTTGGAAGGGTAAGATGATAAAGGACTGTTAATAGAGAAGGACAGTCATGATGTGATCTCAATGCTGTAATGGAAACACAATGAGACCTTCAAGCCACATTTAGTAAATAATCCCTATTATCTGTCTGAAGCAGACATTTGCATTTTAACAAAACCATATTCAAAGTGAAAGACTGCTGCTATCTGTGATTCTGTGGTGAGCTCTCGGGTAGAAACGTAACAACATGCTTATGTAATTTGATGCAAAGTATTTCTAACTTTCAATTTTTTTTTGTTTACATGTAAAGAGTTCGACCACACTCTTGGCAGTCACACATGACTATATTGAATATTTTTGATTTTTGAAGAAGCTACTGACTTTATATTAACATAAATTATAAATGTATTTAATAAATATAAATCTAAATTTCTGATTGTATTTCTAGATTGTTTTGTAATATTTAGCTTTTTCCAAAACATTAGCATTTTAGTGAATATGTTGATTGTGACAAGTCAGACTAATACATTGTTGACTACATTACATTTTTAAATTCATGTTAAAAGAATGCTGGAAGATGTTTATAAAATGTCATTTAAATATTTTTAAAAAATTGTTTAAAAAATGTAAGTGGTAGAATGTAGGGGTTAAGGTTTATGATAGAAATAGAAAGTACTAATGATTTTATATGTTGCTTATTTATATACAACCCCAATTCCAATGACGTCGGTATGTTGTGTAAAACATTAATAAAAACAGAATATGATGATTAATAAACTAAGTACAAGCTAATTAATGTCCTAACTAATCAACTTTATTGTTTTCACTCATTTGGAAAGTTGAAGAATGTTAAGGTGCAGGTGTCTGTCATGAATGGGTATAAAGGGAGCTTCCCCGAAAGGCTCAGTCATTCACAAGCAAGGATGGTGTGAGGTTCACCACTTTGTAAACAACTGCATGAACAAAAAGTCCAACAGTTTAAGAACACCGTTTCTCATCGTGCAAGGAATTTAGGCATTTCATCATCTACAGTCCATAAAATCATCACACGATTTATAGAATCTGGAGAAATCTCTGCGAGTAAGTGAAAAGGCCACTATTATTGAGTGTTGTTAAAAGAAAAGGTGATGTCCCAACTCTTTTGGAATGTGTTGCAGGCATCAAATATATTTGCAAAAAACAAACTTTATCCATTTTGAACATTAAATATCTTATCTTTGTAGTGTATTCAATTGAACATGGGTTTAAAAAGATCATTGTATTCAGTTTTATTTATGTTTTAAACTTGAGTTTAAATATACTGCACACAAAAATTAGGCGATGTTTTAAAATGATTATATAGAAGATACCACAATAGCTACTGGGCAGTCTGATAATGCCCGTGCCCCATCAATGTCAGTATGTTTTGGCAGTCTTGGGTGACCAGAAGCAATCTGAACAGACAATGTGTGACACTGTCATCCACTTTGACATGCTTCTGTTCACCTACATGAATATGCCACTTGCTACTCAATCATAATCTATAATTGAGTTTGCATCTAATTTGCACAATCAAACAACTTTCTTTTATTTTCATTAGTTTTTCTGATTACATTGCTTAATTAAATAAAATCAAATGCTTCATATTCTTTTGAAATATCCCCTCATTTTTGTGAGAAGTGTAATTCATTAGAATGGCTCACCAGTCACTTTATTAGGTACACCTCCTAGTTTCTACACTACACTTATAGACTTTTGCCCTCTGTTTCTTTATATACTTTGTTAGTTCCCTTTACTGTGTTCTCTAATGATCTCTAAGGATGACTAGCAATATGCTATAAGTGTCTAAGGCTAACTCAAACTGAGCATGGTTGCCTTGAACCGTGCTAGAGTGTAAATGTCCCCCCTCCCTACTTCCCTGCTCATATATACTCTCGCCCAGAACGATTTTGTCATCATGATACACAATCACAGAGCCCAATGGACTTCATGGTTGTATATACTTTGTGACATTTTTGAAAACTTTTAGCACGCTGACACACGGCTCTCTTGTAAGCATTATATTAATTGTACTAATTATGCAGTGCACTGATGAGCTCGCACAGCACAGCGGACTTTATGATTGCACTTACTGTGGGGCGTTGTATGTATTTGTTTGGTTTTTATTCTGTTTTCCATGCTCGAGCACGATTTGCACATATATCACGCTATACATGTGGCACCCTAGTCCAGTGAACTGTGCTTGGACATGCTAGAAGAGTTGATCTGGAGTAGTCAAATGAACAGCACTTCACAGCACTAGTGTGAGTACACCCTGATAGATTGTAAAGTGTTTAGAAACTCCAGCAGCACTGCTTTGTCTGATCAACACACCACCGCTGCACTGATGTAACTGCATTGCTGAGAATGATATATCACCTAAATAGTACCTGAGCTGTGGCATTACTCCGTAATTAGGGGACTAACTACATAGAGAAACAGCAGAACTACACTTTTATATCGTAAGAGGTACTAATAAAAATGAACAATAAGTGTAGAAACATGGACAAGGAAGTGCTCAGTGAGTGTGTAGTCTTGTAGTCAGCCTAATAGTTTCACTACTTGTTAGTACAACTATTCTTACGTACACACATGAAGGATTAACTATTATTTGCATTTCTATCAGACTATGACAAATTGTTTTAGCCAAGTGAACACGCACCGGAAGAACATTGAGACTCTTGGCCATACCTGCCTCATCATGTTCATTCCTTGTTGCTCATTGCTACATTCTGTGCTGGACTGGCTTTTATTTGATTTTCAGGACATCCAGAGAGTGGAGAATCATAAATCTCCAAGATTACAGCTCTGCTAGAAAAGTGAATATTATTCACACCAGTGCCCTCCATTACATTGCTCCATATATATTGTGCAGTAACTGACTAGGCTGTTCAAGGCCCCTAGCATGGGGAAGGGTTACAGCATGGTTTAGTATCTCCAAGGTCTTCATGGCAGTCCATTGCATGTAAAATCCACTTGAATTTATTCTTAAAGAGCACTTATTGGAGCCCCATGCTGAAATTATGCATTCCACATATACACTGTAACATATATCCCACTATCAACAGTTTAATGGATGCATCCCAAACCACAGTCCTTAATCACTATTCATGACACATAAACACCATCACAGTGCCATCATCATCAGCCTGTGTTTTCCAGACAAGCACTGATTGGAGCATTGTATACAAGTAGTGATCTAGACTAGAGGTCATTATTGTTCAAGATGTCTTCACATTATATGGATGCAGTGTTTTTCACCATATATATTTCATAAATCTCATTCATACGAATGGATTCTCTCTGGAGCCCTTTTCAACGGTTCATCAAGTGTCTGCAAGCATTGACCTAGACAGCATATTTTGTGAATTGAATTTACCCATTTTCCAAAACTCATTTTCAACTAATTGTCTTTGGTACAATGCAGCATTTTTGCTTCTTCTTTTCTAATTCCATTGATCATTCTAAAGCTGAATGTGCCTGGGTGCTCTCAGCCAACCCTGGATAGACACGACAGCAGTTGTTTAAGTTTTCCTGAATAAATAGGCTGCTTCAATAGAGACAGATAGCAGAGACGAGCCTGGGAAACAGCAGAGTTTGACTTGTGGAAGTTGCCTTTCTAAACTGTTTTCGTTACTTAGACAAGGAACATTAACTCCAGATGACAATGAAAGTAAATAATCTATCAGCGTAGTGCAATGCATGCAGTGTGTTGTTGAAGCAAATGAGGTCTATATTTCCTCCTACATCCATTAATCTGTACATGTCAAGTGGTGCCATGGCAGTAGGGTTAAAGAAACAGTGTCGCTGAATGTGATGTAATCTCTGAAGTTTATTCGGAGACACTGTCTATACATCACGTTCCTTCAGAATTCACAGTTCTTGCTAGCTCTAAATGTACCAAAATCTCAAAGTGTTTACCTATACTGCCTAACCTGTATAAGTGGGAGACTGATACTATTTGTAATGCTTTTAATCTCTGATCTGATTTGGCTGCAAAAATGCATTACCCAATTATTTTTTCGCGGTATGTGTAAGAAACCGAGGGGTTAAAACATACTCAAAATAATCTTTGATTTATAGGTCTAAAATATGAATATTTTAAAAGAAATAGTTATTAAGGACAAAGATCAATATGCATTTGCATAAACATACTGCCTTATTGTGAAGCTTGGGAGATACGGGTCTTGCTCAAGAGCTCAAGAGCCATCCATAATAGTGGACAACAAAAACTGCTGAGCCACTCAGTCCACCAGACCCACTGGTTGATTAGAATATAGACCAGGCTCTGCATATCATAGCATATAAATAGTATAAATGTATTTCATGGACATGTGTGAGCTCAGTTGCATTCTGTTAATTATGCAGTATAACCATGTATCCAAGTATATGAAATACCAAGTGCTATGTTAACACATCTAGAATAATAAAGTAGAATGATTAGTAGGAGTCATATTCCTGTCTGGTCAATGCATTTTCAGTTTAATTGTTGTTTGGAAGCTTTGCATTGAAGTAGCATGGTGTTAAGCTATTAGAGTTAGGGACTTGTGGTGCTAATGAAGTACAGGTGAAAAAAAAGGTCGGGACAAATGTCAGAATCTCAGACATTTTATTTCTTTTAAAATGTAACCTAGTTACTGGACATAAGAAACAAACAAACCTTTGAAATCATTCATATTATTTAATTTTTTTTAGCTACTGAGAAGGTCTAAGATATGGTTTAGAAAACAGCTTTGCAACTGAAACAAAAAGATCTTGGAAGTTATGTGTAGGTATATGTATTAAAAACATATATAAGTGCTCATTTGAAAACCCTCAGTGCTGTTTAAATCATCTGTCAGATAAATATGATGCTGTGTGAAATGAGATTGATTCTAGCCTAGGAAGCATTTTAAATGCTACTGTCCATATGGTTTTGCGTAATACAGCCAGTTGTTAATAGGACCAATAAATAACATGCAGTTGTAAAAGTTAAGTCCATTAATAATGCTTACACGGGAAATGGTAAGCTCTGAACAGTGCAATCAGATAAAGCTGTTCAACAACAGACACTCTAGAATGCATATTAAAGATCCCATTTGTTACACCCTAATAGAACCAGTTTACTTTTATCCTTGGGGTCATCTGCCTAATTATTTTCTGAAGCATTTTTGAAATTACACATAATTTGGTCTATATGATATTAATGAATAGAAGATTCTTATTAGGATTCCTGGGCATTACTGTCTATGGGAACAATCTGTGTGAAGTGAAAAATGATGAAACGCTCCCAGCAGGAGTAGTAGGATTTAGCATTGTGCTATGATCCTATTAATTCTCATTGTATTGCAAAGCAACCTGATTGCACACTGTGAACACTGTTTATGGGAGAATTAGTGCTTTTTTTGACACAGTTGTTTTGGTGTTCCACTAAATGCTAATTAGGCTCTCTTACAGTAATTAGAGCCTCTTGCCAGACAGACCAATTTAACTAGTCCCACACTCGCAGCATTAAGAAGATTAAAATACACAGCACTCATGCCCTGTAATTAGCTTTATGCTAACCACAGTCCCCTGCAAACTAGGGGTAAGAAGCACTTTTTTGCTGCAGTTTGCTTATTAATTTTGAGCTCTTATTATGCACGGGTGTCCCCTATGTTTATCTCCCAGGAACCAGACTGTGTGCAGTCTTTAGGTTGCTCCTGAACTTGAACAAGTTTTCATGGAGTGTATTTTCTGTAGATGGCCCCCCCTCCCCAGCAGACCTCATGCTGGTGATTGGTAGCACTGTATTAGAGAAAAACAGGCTATTCCTGAACATAATTGGCTCTCATTCATCATGGTTGTCGTGTCACATGTAATGTCGGCGAGCTGCAGCTTGCACATCAATCTCTGGCTGGCCAGGCTGACAGGCTTTCTGATGGCTCGCACAGTATTGAGATGGCATCCTCCACTTGGCTTTGCACTTTTAAACTGCTCGCTTATGCAGCGGATGGCATTTTACTTAAGCACTCCTGAGACCATCTCAATCATTCCCCATCCACATGCAGTGTCTTTCAGAAATCTAGTCGGCATAGTTTTAGATGAATGTCACATTTTCCTTCATTAGTGGGAAATATGATCATTGCCTTGAATTTGCACATCAAAGCCATTTTTACCATTCTTATTTGAGAAAGTTTGCAAATTAACTCCAGAGAAACCTGTTTAAAATAATTAATGGCTTCCTTGTCATTCCATATTGGCTCTGTAGATTCTCTTGGTATATGATGATTAATGTCAATTGCGTTAAGGAATGGATAGATCAGCAACCTATTGCTTTTTTTTTCCTCAAATGGTGGCCATTGTATGTATTTCTCTGCAACCTTCCCAGAGCATCCAGAGCATCAACATTATTCAAACTGCTACCTGTGACCTTCCACTCTCAGGTCATACAGAGAGAAATGGCTGTTGAACAAAGATGTATGTACATACATATATTATTAATGCAAGCATTAGGGCGTGCTGTTGTGGTCTGGGTACAGATGCAGACCTGATCCGCAGCCTTGAGGCGATCAGCAGCCCACTTCATCATGTTTTTGCTCTCATGAATAATTAAAAAACTTAAATTACTTGCCATGTACAAAATTCATATGCTGGGTTAGCGGAAAAGATACATGAAAATTAATTTTCTTTTCTCTGAGAGTGACAGGAAATCAATTAATCTTGATGTATTATTTCATGCAGGACAAGGTACAAGAGGCAGCACAGAGATTGGCTACAGCTGTTCTCATTGGAAGGGCCATATATTATAGTTGGCGTGTTTGACAGCTTCTGAAGGATATCAGGTGAAGCCACTGTTAAAATGTATCACGTGATCCAGACCATTCCAAATACCTGACAAAAAGCTTAAAATGATAGGAAAACAGTACTGAAATATTAAAACAGACTAACATAAAAAGAAAACGAAATGTCCAGTATTTTCCACGTCCCTTAGAAGCAAAGCTTTTTTCACTTGATTAACTGGTCATATGCTCTTGTCAGTTTGCAATTTATCTGTTGTGTCCCTCACTGCCTTTAGGGGAAGAATAAAGATTGCACATCGGCCGGATAAATGTGTCCTAGCAATATAACACTGTGGATGGACTGACAGAGCTATTTACAGCTCACTTAAAGTTTTATAACTTGTCAGTGTTTGCAAGTTGTTGTCTGGGGCTCTATGTGTCCCTGCTAAGACTGTAAATAAGACTTGTGCACAGATGAGATTATTCTCTAGAGCCTGTCTGATTCAGCAGTGCTCTTTACACTTTTTCTGTCTTGCATTTTTCTTACATGCTCATACCTGCCAGAGAAAAATAAAACATCTTACTCTGTACCTTGTTAAACTTTTGAATGTGCTCACAGCAAATCTTGCTAAAGGTCTTTCGCCTGTTCTGCATGCTATCATTTTACCACATTAATATAACTCGGCCAGTTGCTCGTATTCCGAGCCTTATTTATTACCTGTCTGAGTGAACTTGAGATTAAGGCTGTCACATGAGTTGAGTATGCGACAGCTATGATTTCAATCTCAAACTGTGGATGATGGAGTGGTGAAACAGGTGAACAGTATGTGTAGGTGGTTACGTTTTTTACAGTGTGTTAGAAAATGTCCTTATGCTGCACAGTTTGAGCATAGCATGACCTTTCGGAAACATCCCACTCAGTAGACAAATCCGTCATCATGCTTACTAAAGGATTAATTGTGATCTTGGCAACAGATTTTCATGGTGAGTGACAAGTAAGTGGCATGTCATAGCTCCCCAGCTATTTGTATGAGTGCACAAGGTGTCTCTGACCAAACAGTTGCTTCCTCTCTCTCTCTCTCTCTTTCTCTCTCACACTCACACACACATACCACACACACACACACACACACACACACTCAAAGCAGGACACATATAAGCTCTAAACAGTGCCATGAATCTGTGGTGTGCTGTCCTCTGCATGTGAGTGTCCCATTCTCAGCAGTGGAACATATGCTGCTGTATCTCAGAGGGAAAAGTGAATGACTTTGTCTTGCTTATTTATTTATTTGGCAGCAGGCTCTGTTCTGCCAAGGAGAGAGCCATGTTCTGGTGTGTAATAAATTCCATTCCATTTATGAACAGATTTCTCTGGTCAACATGACTGGTAATCAACAATCAGTAAACATCTGTTACAATCTATTAATAATGCCGCTCAGCAAATTTATGGCCACAGACTGCTGGCATACTTGTATGAAAATATATTTCCCACAGCTGATGGGGTGCAGCTTGGTGCAGCGGTCGGCACCATTTGTAAATGTGTGACAAATTAGAGAGCAGAAGACGACTAAATTAAAAAGGCAAATGACACTGGCTAGACGGAGCTCAGTATAACAAATGTAATGAATCTGTTGAGTTGCCAGTTGCACAGAAGTTGATGGTGAATTGATCTGGGACAGCGACGGCTGCTCCAATGAAAGTTTATGTTCACATTGAACTGTCCACATTAGAAATATGTTACCAAATGGCTGCCGAATATAAAAAGCATGAGTCATCTTATAATTTGAAAATGTTAATGTTGCTTGTTTTACCTCTTGCAAAATAAGAGTTGGTCAACAATAATTAATAGGGTAAACGTCATTAAAAAGATAAAACCGATATTGTGAAACACTACATGTAAATAGAGGTGGCAGCCATTCGGTTAGGAGACATACTAATTTTAGGGTGATAACACACACAAACCAGGAATAGATGTTAAGTCTATATTAATTTTGCAAGACATACTGTTCATTTCCAGTTGTTGTTCAGGTGATTTGTTTTTGTATCTTGTTAATGTATGTTTTACATATCTACCTACAATGGTGATTGAATCGTTTTGAATGTTCCATATCTCTGCATTAAATATGACCTAATTGTAGATAAAGAAAACAAATGAGACAAAAATATTATACTGGGTAATGTATTTGTAGAGGAAAATTATCCAGTATTAAAGATCCATGTGTAGGAAAAGAGGATTTTCTCCATTGACAAATCTTTACTGAGGATCTCTCTACATTGATGTGTCATATTGTCTGTAGTATAAAGAGTATTAACAATGTCTTGTAAATGGATTTGCTCTCATAGGGCAAAGAAAGCATTTATTTGGGCCGAAGACTCATGTTAATGAAATAGATCATGAGTGGTTCCATTATGGCAATTGGTTGCTACACTTCTCAGTGGCCTAATATTTTATTTATGATTTCTTCTTTAACTTTTATAATGATTTGTAGATCATTATATTGTGTTATACCCCATATTAATTCACATGTAGTTAGCTTCGAGTCAGTATAATATGTTTAGGTTCATTTAAGTCAGTAAATATAAATAACCACTAGAAGTGGGTTAATGAAGTCGTGTTCTGAAGGATAAATAGGAATTCTCTCTTATGCAGGGTATAGAGCCATTCTAGTAATTGGTTAATGTATCATTTTATATGTAATGTGTAGGAATTGCAGTGCCCAGTACTAGGTTTCTCAGTCAGATTAGTCTAATTGAAATTGTTGATTAATGTTAGCTCGTATTGCAAAGATGAGCATGGTAATATACCAGATATTCCTCCTATGTAAGTTCTGATACTAAATGCACTGCATTAAAATATTTTACTGGCATGATCAATAATGATAGGATAAAATTAATAGTAACAGATGTAAAGTAGATGTATTATTTCTGTACAAATATAATAAAATAATGTTTAAAGCTTTCATTAATCGGTGCTTGTTAACAGATCAGCCATAACATAAAAACCACTCACAGGTGAAGTAAATTGAAAGTGTGAAGTAAACATTGACAGTGTGATAGTCTGTAAAAGTTCTGCTGGGATAACTTGGTTATTGGGATCTATGTGGATAATATTTTGACATGTACCACCTACCTATACACTGTTGCATAGCAAAAGAGCAACCCTTGATGTCAGTAGTATTCCCTAATTGTAGTGGCCTCTTTCAGCAGAATAATGCACCATGATACACTACAAAAATCATTCAAGAGTGGTTTGAAGGACATAGCAAAATGTTGAAGGTGTTTATCATCCAGATCCCCAAGATCTGAAGCTGATAAAATACCCATGCAATCAGCTTTACCTATAAGTCAATAAATGGAGGTTCCACCTTGCAACTGCACAAAACACCTTCAGGGTCATGTGGAGCCAGTGTCTTGATGACACAGAGACTTGGAGTCACAGTGGGGATGGTATTAGACATTAGGTGGTTTTAATGTTGATTAGGGTAAATAACGGAGAGGTAGGTATTAAGCAGTATTGTGTGACTGTGGTGGCCTAATAGTTAAGGTACTGGACTATAGACCGATAAAGGTCCAGGGTTCAAATCCCACCTCTGCCACAGTTGGGTCGCTGAGCAAGCTCTTGATAAGGGTGCAAAATGACACAAATGTACATTTATTTTGTATGTATTATCAGATAGTCAAATTGTCAGGATTAAATAAACTATGTATCTAGTCTAGCAAACTAAATAAATAATTAACAGGTTTGTTATGATAATGACATTGGGTGATGCACAGTAGATTATCAAATGCAGAGTTGTGCAGAGGTCAGATATACAATTTGCCACCACACTTAGCCATAATTCTGTCTGTCTTGCATGCTCAATATTTGGCCGGGTGTGCATAACGGGGGAGGGTTCAGAAACACAAAAGAATAGTGAAAAAGCCTGGGAGCTGATGTCAGTCAGGTTTGCATTTATTTTCTGGGTTAATTCACTGGATGAAAAGCTGCACTGTGCGATGTGTCATATATCAAAGGGAGGGCATCAGTAATCTTTGCTCAAGGGCATGGATAACAGACAGATAGACATGTGAATGAGATGGAAAAAAAGCAACTCATCCTTTTCAGCTAACACCACCAAGGAGATAAAGGAAGATTTATGAGTCATCTTGGACCACATACCTGCATGCAGTCCCATTTTTCACATACTCCAAAAATTGGTGCTGGAAAGCAATCTGCTTGTCACTGTGTCCATCAGGTGCTTCAGGAGGAAATTGGGTCCTTCGGGCTGTTTTAGTCCACAGTCAGCTATTTTCTTTATATAGGTTTTGTTTTAATTGTGTCCATAAATATATGTAGGGTTATAAGTGCCGTTATCACCCAAAGAGTTTTTCAGTGATGTGATGTGCAATACATGCTCCTGCTTTTGAACTGAAACTGGGCTGATAGCAGCCAGAGGGAGAAATATGGGATCTACTGTCTGCTCAATGCAAGGAGTGACATTGATAAGATGGTATGACTACCTATTTGTTCCAAAGTACATGCAGACATTTACTTTCATATATCATGAGGAACCGATGTAAACATGTGTTTGCATTTTATGTAACAGTTTAACATGATTTTGCGTCATGATTTATATGAGAATATGCTTTCACAGGGGAAATGCTTTTTTCTTTTGCATGTAAGCTTCATTATGGGCTTCATAAATGCCCATAAACAGCCTTGTTTCCATCATCAAATGAGTAGTTTAAGCTCCCCCCATGTAGTTCTGCCCCTGAAGCTAATGCACTTCGGAAAACCTGTTAAACTTAATGATGATTCAGTCGTGGTTAACAAAGAATGTGTTTTACTGTTGAGACGGGATACTCTTAGCTCATTAATGCCAAGCTTTTACAGCACACCGTGTACATATTTATAACAGGAAATCATAAATCACTGCATAATGATCTTGAGCATGTGTTTATTTTTTACCAGCAATGGAAAGTTTTATCTTATAAATACCTCCATGGTCTAAATTCTGTACCATATACATGTATGGGAACTATACTCTAAGCATTGTGTGGAAATGCCTTCTAATCAACAGTGCATATATTTGTTTGACAAGCATTATTGGTCTCTGTTACTGGAAATGTGTTGCTCGATGCTGTCATTGGTATGATATCTCTGCATACATTATCACCTATTGACCAAATTACACTAGAAGCAGAGTGGCAATTATAATTTATGATATAGGCCTTGTTTAGGGTTTGAAAATCACACCTTTGAATGATCCATCTTACGGTCTAGAATTACTCTGGCGTTGTTGAATGCTGACTGCAAATGACAGGTCACAGTACACATTAGATGTATGCTCCTGGGGTCAAACCTAAAATAGCAAAATATTGAGCTTTTATTGGTCCTAACAACAAATCATTGGGCAGATAATTAACCAGAACTAAGAAAATTAACTCCTGAGATTTGTGCTACCATTTACTCTTCAATGCTGATTGCTGCAGTGAAATCTTTGGGGGCAGCTGGAAACAGGAAAATTCACTTGCATATAGTCTTCTTGTACATCATGACATTCATGCATCATGAAAATGTTTCATTCAAATGCATTAAATGTTTCATATAAAACACGACACTGTGTAGTTCTGCCGCCTCACAGCAAGAAGGTCCTGCGTTCAATCCCAGAGTGGTGTCCTCCCCGTGTCTGCATAGGTTTACTCCAGTTGCTCCGGTTTCCCCCCACAGTCCAAAGACATGCCTGTTAGCTTAATTGATAACTCTAAACTGGCATTGACTGTGTGTGTGTGTGTGTGTGTGTGTGTGTGTGTGTGTGTGTGTGTGTTTGTGTGTGTGTGTGTTTGTGTGTGTGTGTGTTTGTGTGTGTGTGTGTTCGTGTGTGTGTGTTCGTTCGCACGTGCGCGTGTGTTCGTGCGCGTGTGTTCGTGCGCGTGTGTTCGTGCGCGTGTGTTCGTGCGCGTGTGTTCGTGCGCGTGTGTGTGTTCGTGTGTTCGTGTGTTCGTGTGTTCGTGTGTTCGTGTGTTCATGTGTGTTCGTGTGTTCGTGTGTTCGTGTGTTTGTGTGTGTGTGTGTTCGTGCTATCTTGATGAAATGCTATTACTGGACGATATATCGTAAAGGGAATTGTTGTACAATGTTAGTCTACAATATATTGTTCTGAAATCGTGATACAATGATTTTAACAGACAATATATTGTTAGGTAATAATGAAACGATGTCATTAAGGGACAATATATTGTCAATCATTGGTGGTACGACCGCAACAATGTAAACAACATTAGGGAATAGTGATGCAATATAATTGGACGATATATCGTTAGGGAAATTGTGATACAATGTTTTTAGTGGACGATATATGTGGAGGATAACTGCTGCCCTTTAGAGGGATCATCCCTCTGCCCCCTGGACTGATTTCAGGGTTTGGGTTCCAAACCTTCCCCAATGACCATGGCCAGGGTAATAACCTAAAATCACACTAAACGGTGCAAAGTTGTAATAATTTTTTTTTAAATCTCACATTGTCTGTTGTGGCAAATAAGCATAAAATGGAAGTATGTGGAATTCAGAACGATTGTGGTTTTATCCCTGTTGATCTCGACAATAAACACAGTCCAGCATCGACATGAAACAAACAAAAAAGGTCTCGATCACGTCGGGAAGATCGCTAAAGTATCAGCGAATGTTTTGATAAATGTCCCGGGAAGTGTCGTCTTTCAGTTTGTTTCGGCAGGGTCAACACAGGCCAGAGCTTCCTAAATGGACTCAAGGCTGCACGTTTGTTTTAAAGCATGGAGAAAAACAGTAAATAATAAACTTGCGTCAGAAATAAAAGTCGCGTCGGAAAAATGATTTTGTGCCGTATTACAATGCAGGTCCAATGCTGTGACCAAGCCGATTATTCCACAGCGTACGCGGTGTGTGTCTGTGCCTTTTTGTGTTTGCTTGTGTGCGTGTGCGCGTTTGTGGGTGTGTTTGTGTTTATAAAAATTAGAAGGTGGAAATCATTAGGGAGTTTTTTTTTTTTTTTTTTTTTTTATAAGAAGAATCCATGAATGCAGCCACCGGAACAAATCCTA
>JAUZST010000877.1:145077-159838 GCA_034779995.1 Parotocinclus haroldoi
CAACACGAAGGGATCGGGGTAAAATAACAAACCGCGGCGAACAAAGTAAAAAGGGCTCGCAGCGCGAACCCTAACACTTTTATTTTGGTATGTAAAATAATATCATTTGTTTATGAGTGCTATGCATCATTTAATTATATAGATATAAGATTTGATATGATTTCCCATTTGAAACATCGACTCATGATTGTGTCTTGCATGATAATAAAGGATGTAAACAGGACATCGCATTTTGCATAACTTATGCAAAAAAAATTGGCATGTTTGTTGTGAGGATATAGCTAGCTCATCATTATCACGTATCTCACAATATAAAAGATTGGGACTCCCCGTTAAAGAATCGTTTAGCTTTTTCTGTGGAATAAAGCTACATAGCATGTGTAAAATGCATTTAATAAATTGATCCACAAATATAATCAGGTTAGATAGAACATGCCCATTGGGCACACATTTATTTTGCATTCAGCACAATCATTGAAGGAGAAACATTTCTCTTTGTAGATTGGAGTGAAACAATAATGATTACATTGCCCGTACAAATCAATGCTGCTGTGTGATAAGCTGTGATTGGTAATGGGCTGTGTGTTCTTGCTGGAGGACTGCAGCAGTAGAAGCAACAGCAACCTTTGTGAAAGCTTCGCCTCACTGGATGAGGCATGTTTAAATCAGCTTTATCACTCATATCAGAATTTATCTTATTTGAGGAAAATGCCAATATATTAGCCCGGAGTCTGTGATACACAAGGTGACCCTGCTGACTTAATGACATAATACATTATCCCTAATGAAGTCAATATCTTGTCTTTTAGCTGTCTGTCTATTGGGGCGATTAATTACACTGCCATTAAACTTAGCTCCCTTTTCATTTGAGGATGGCAAGTGGCATAAAACTAATGTTCTTAGTTATCAGCCACTGAAATAGAGAGGAAGGCGGAGGGATTACAGATCACATGGAAGAAGGGGGATCAGACAGCCCACAGAATGGCTGCTTTCAGCGACTTTTTACACAGGTAAATGCAGAAAGATACAGCACTGGATGGTAGCTTCTAAATAACAAGATACTTGGTGATGTTGTTTACTCTTTTTTACATTTTTAGAGTTTATAACTTGCAATAGGCTAAGAGTAATTAATTAATTTATTTATTTATTTTCATACCCACTTAATTCAATCCTGTGTCACGGTGAGCAAGGCCCATACGGCAGGATAGGGCAAATGGCAGGAACCAACACTAGACATGGAGTCATGGAATAGACGTCCACACTTTAGAGACATCACTTAACCTATCTTGCATCTGTAAGGAAACCGGAATACCTAGAGGAAACCCACGGACACATGGGGGACATGCAAACTCCACACAGGTGTAATCCAGACAGGGAATTTAACTGGGGAAGTTAATGAGTCAGATCTTAATTTCGGTGCCTGTGCTTTAAGTAAAGCTGAAAATGTTTTTTTTTTTCTGTGACAAATTCAAGTGCATTTGACAGATGATACAATAGGCTAAGGTCATGTGGCAGTTAATGGTGCACCCTCGAGGTTGACGCATTAGTGTTTCATCATGTCAAGGGATAGACAAGCTTCAGGGGTGGTGAGTATGAAAAATGATACTTGGCTTGGATACTTTAATTGTGGATGTGTGTGTGAGTTTTTGTGTTAGAGAAGCTGTGCCAATAGCATCTCACTACTAACGTCACACTATGTTGACAGAACTGGACTCCATGTTAGTCTAAGCACAGTGACAAGCTCTCTGTATCACAAAATATCACCTACTGATTCAAGAAATTCAAAGCTCACTAAGCTAGACTGTATTTGCTTTGTCAGACAATTCAAGCATCATCAGTAATGGGAAGGAGTTTTGTCTTTGACATCTGTACAGGTTTGTTTAATAACTCTAAAAAATAATTTCAATAAGGAATTAAGGTGGAGAAAAAGAAAAATAGTAAGAAGGAATAGAAACACTAGGGAAGCCTGCCTTCAGCTTCCCCCCTAGCTTCCCCCCACCTTGCGCTGAAACAAGCAGCCTGGATGGCGGTAATTTACAACTTGTTATCTTTGTCTATAGCACTGGGATGATATGAGGTAAATCAAGTTGGGAGTAATGAAAGACTGAGAATTTATTCCTGCAAGCACATTTTAAGTGTAGTATCTGTTATGGTGGCAGTGTCTGAACAGGCTTGAACGAGGCAGGAAAGGTGGGGGAGATGAAGGGCAATAAAGCTGCAATAGGGTCCATGTTAATGCTGTCTGTCTTGGGTTAGTAATTGGGTTGCACTGATGAGTTGCACTGGAAGACAAAGTGTATATCCTAGCAGCCGCTGTAAATCTGGTGTCGTTGGAACAAGGTGCAATCCCAACAAATATTGATCCTGCCTGGGGGCTGTAGGAGGCAGAGAAAGCTGTTGCTGCTTGTGTAGCACCAATTACTTTAGTCAAACTAGCACACCGTGTGGGGTACTTGCCATCAGCGCATCCAGCGAGTTCTCCTGCTGGTTGTACCTGCTTGTGAACAGCTGAGCCTCACTCACTTATCACTCATGTCATCCCTCCGATCAAAAACATGCTGAATGTATGTGGATGGTTGCATTTTGACAGGCTAGAAGTGACAATGTAGTGGTGTTGATCTGGAAGAGATGCATTTGGGTATCAACAAATGTGAATGATGGCTGTCATACCTTATTGCACTGTCAATTTCTATTAGTTTATATGTGAATGCTCAAATACTTTTTTAGCATGTGCATTCTGCAAAAAGGTACAGTCATTAGATACCAGACGGACAGGATGGATTTGCTTACTGATCCATGTTCTATTCTACATCTTACCATGAGCATGCTATAATTTCAGTCTGCAACTCCCATGTTCCAAGCATTTCCGTGACCTTTGCACTGTTGTTCATAGTTTGTCCCTTCATGGAAACACTCTCGGTAGGTATACACCACTGCTGACAAAGAGAACTTTGTTGTCTAGGAGATGCTCCAACCTAGTCATCTGGTCAAAACACTTTGTTACTTCTTAAAACTCGGGTCTGTACTAATGAACATTTCATCCACCTCCAACATGTCAATTACAAGTCAACTGTTCACTTTCCGTGTAATACATTCTAGAGTTTATAATGTACTGTTGTAACAAGATAGTCAAGGTTATTGTTTATTCGCCTTCTGTTTGTGGTTTTTATGTTTTGCCTGAAACATGTATCAGCCCACACATTAGGTTTAACCTTTGCTTTGAAACCACCTCTCAGTCAAAATAGTATGCCTGTGTCTGCATGTGTGATAAGTCAGACAGACTTATCATAGCTAATTTCCTAACTGGGCAGACAAGCTGGAGGCAGGAAGTGTTTCCTGCCGCCATCGTCACAACTGGTGTTGGGCATTAGTGACCGTCCATGTCCTGTTTCATGATGAATATGTTAATGTAAATGGATGTTGCTTTTTATTAGATAAAACTGTGTCATGGTTTCTCCTTCCCTGCAGCATGTTTGCAGTTTTTATAAAAGGATGTGATTGGGGCGTAATTTCTAAAGATATATGATGCATACTGGCATGCTGTGAAAATGTAGCCTGAGCATGTTTGACAAATGGTTATTCTCTCAGTTAAGTTTTCCTGGTCTTCTTCTCAGCATTTGTCTTTTCAGTAGAATCACCATCGACCTTTTAGTCACGTACAACACAGGGAAACCCAACATGGCGCGTGACACGTTTTAAAAATAATATATTAGACTCTTTTGAACGGTGTAAGTACTTCACTGGTACTTCTCAAACAGAAAGTTACACAATGCATATTGTCTGCTATCAGGGCAAAGGCGGCAGTGTGCTTCCTGCTTCCTGTGTCCGTCTGGAAGGGGAGAAGGAAGGTGAGGAAAGATGATGGTTGTTTTTTGGCATAGCATAACAGACCATTATAAAGACCATAATAACACTAATATTTTTGAATACTCAAGTGCTTATAGAGCCAGTTGCATTTAATCTTATTTTAGGGGAGTAGAAGTGTATAAAGAAAAACAAGTTTAACCAGGGGGAAGCTCATCCATTTCTTCTCAGCCCCACTGAGAGTGATAGGCCCAGGTTTTTCAAGGTAGTGTATTTGTCTGTCAGAAGTGCTGGCTGGCACAGCGATTTAGTTTGTGTCAGTAGATGCTTGTGTCCAGCTGAATCTGCTGCTTGGCTGGATATGGTGAAATTTGTTACTTTTAGCTTTGACAGGGAGATAATTGCTGATGGTTAACAGAACTGTGCAGAATCCAAAGTGTTCAGGGACTGAGTGAGTAATAGGAAATTCAACCATGCCTCAGACCCTTCTTTCTCCCCTATCTAAGAGCCATTTTATGTGTAATACAGCCCAACCTACTTTGCCTTCTGTCTGGATGAATGAGACACTTAAACAAACCAGTAGCTGTGGCGGATATTAAATGTAAAATGACTTGAGTTTAGACCTTTAGTACCCCTGTTGTTATAGTAAGTCTAAAAACACCTTCCACATTACTAAAAAAAATGTTCACCCCTCCATTCCCTGTGTACATACCCCAGGCTATCATGTCTGCCCTGGTCACCTCATCTGAGCTTAAGATGCCTTTGAGTGCTTGGATCAAGACTGCTGTCCGTCAACAGTTCGAGCTGTCAGCACCTTATCACATGGGGAGTTAAACAGCAGGCAGAAGAGATCTGCGACTAAGCTGAAGGGCAGTAATTGACAGGAAATCTTCTGCTTAATTATCTGCCCCTTTTCACCCATTTGAACTGCCTGTAATAGCTACTCTATTATTTGTTATCCAGACTTTTGGTATAAAAACACTTCTATTTAGAGTACAACCAAAGAGCAGATTTGCTGCTGATATTAATTAAACAGACATCAGTCCTTTGCAAATATAGACATGACTCATCTCCTCTGTATGACATAAGTCTCCTTCCCTCCCACATTTGACCCTGCATCATAGTCTTATTTTCTGACTGACAATGAGAGTAATAGGAAATATTGATTGGCAAGGCAGTTAAGTTGTCACTGCGGCCATTTCATATGTCAGGAAGAGCTGTTAACTTGTCAGAAATCATTGAGAGACTCTCTTCATGCCTAATACAGCTCTTTATAAAAGCATTCCACATTTAAATTGGTGAGATGTCTGAACATGCATCCATTTGTGCCAAATCAAGCATAGGTTGGTCAGGTTGCAGAGAATGACAATTATCCTTCAGCCTAAGAGGCTGTAATAAAGGCATATTTTTTTCATTGCATATTTTTGCATTGGATATGTGTGTGTGAAAATGTTAACACCCTGAGCGATTGTGTGTACTTACTTGTCAACTCATAAAAATATCAGTAAAATGAATTATGATCTGTATGGCCTAGGGTATAGCCCTGGGGCCCATGAGGTGGCATACATGTGATGTTAATATGCATGCAGATATACTGTATGGTCAGTGTTTGGCCCCAGTGGCTGAGAGGCCATGGCATAGTGTGGGTGGTACAGTGCCTCAGGCATCCTGGTAACTAGTCACACTGCATATGGTCATCTGTAGCCAAGCAAGAGGAGCCTGTGGCTGCTTATACAGCCTTGTGAAGCCCACTGTGGCTCTTTGGGAGCAGAAGGCCATAGAGACAAAGCTCCACAATCACTGTTTTACAGAGAGCTATGACTTTTTTCTCAATTTGTCCACTGGCTGTTTGGTGAACCTCTGTAACCTCAGCATGGTGTTGTTTGGACTCAGTGAATGATGCAATAGTCGATACTTACTGGTAAGTCCCACACGACTGAGTTGAGGATGTTTATTCAGATGACTAAAATTCTTGAATTCCTAAAAACATTTTGCATAGATTTGTATTTTCAGTAGTTGGCTTGTTTGATGTGTTTCAGTCATTTACCAGCATCACTGCCTGTATAATTCTGAAAATGTTTTAAAATGTTTTGCATCTTTAAAGAAGGAAAAGAAACAAAGCAGTGAAGAACACAAGCTTTAAACACAACAGTGTAATGAGAGGTATACAATTGAATAGCATTAGTTTTACATAGGGAAAGTGGGGTAAAGCAGTTTTCACATTTTTTGTTAAATAAAAACAACTATTTATTATCTGTAGTATGAATGTTTTTTGTATTGTCTCCCCACAAGCAAACCCAAGACTGTGCTAACCAAACTCTAACCACAAACAGAAATATAGACTGATACATGGTTCATAATACGATCATGTCACGATACACTACAGTACAATGCATGTGTCTGTATATTGCAGTGTACAAGGCACACTGAAAATGAAATACAAGTTACAGGGTACAATCTGAATCATCCTAATACATCACATCACATTGATAATTCAGCTGACGAATTCAGTCAAACACAATACTGATTTCAGTTTACACCTTCAGTTATTACAACAATCAGTAATTATAAAGGACAAAGCAATCAGTTTTCAATGGAGTTTCTATACATATCGTTGTGGAATTACAACAGGCCCAACAGGGTAACTGTACATTTAGTACATTTGGAATAACCTTGGAATAACCTTTACGTACAATGATCTTGTGTAATGTAGTATCAATGCACTTACCTTACTACTTTAATTTGAACTTATTTGAAATGTAGATATTGTGATTGAAGCCTGTTTAACTTACTACACTATACCAAAATGATAGTTACGTTTTGATCTCTAGAATGTTTCTTCTTTATACCAATATATAGAAACTGATTACAGAGACAAGCTGCATTAGACAGTTGTACCAGACACACAGACAGGGCAGTTAGATTGGAGGAATCTGGCAGTCTGGACTGGATTGGGGTTTAGGGAATATATCTCTATAACAGCTGCTCCTGGGTCACATAGGGCTCGCTGCTCTGTCTTCCTGTGTGTTAAATAACACTCACCAGCTCCAACCCAGAAAGATCTTTCACAAAGGGAGCCTTTACCCTTTAACCCACGATTCCCCAACCTACGGTAAACAACACAATAACTACAGGCTAAGTTACTTTTAAACTGGGTCAGTGCATGTGAGTTAGTACAGTGTTGATAGTTTTGGGACAAATGATTTTTGTCTTGAATTAAAATACTTCTAGCTCATATGATAATATAAATGTTTTGGAAAACCTTATAGTATGTATGATCAGATATACATATTTTGAAAGAACGTCCTGTTATATTCTTACACACGATACTAGTATGCAGTCCTTGACCCTTTTAGAGGCCTATAGGTTAGCAGAAGTGGGATACAGCGATCTGTCCCAGTGCTTTCTACAGGATCTGTGCCTGGGTTAGCACCATTAATGAAGGATGCCTTTAAGAAGTCTCCAGTGAGCAGCCAGGCATTACAGATTAGGTCAGTGAAATGTCTGGTGGGTTGAGCATGATGGATGAGGGGCAGAATGAGTTTCTGCCTAGCAGTATTGGGAAATCTTTTCATTGTCACTGACGGGCCTATGAGGCTCTGACGAACAAGGGAGCAAGTGTCAGAAACACCCTTCCCCTGCTCCCTGCTATGACTTTAATATCTCCCTGAGCTACTGCAAAAATATTGATAAAAGTAAAAATTAAAAATAGCCCCAGTCAGTGAAGTGAGAGGTTCCGGAGCTGCAGAGATGATTAAACAAGGTTGCTTTTGTGCTTGTGAAAGCTTAATTTCTGTAAACACAGCTACTGGACTTCCTACTTCCTGAGAGCTGAGAGAGAGAGTGAGAGAAATGAGGAGAAAGAGGAAGCCTCTTTATGGGAAATGTTTGTGACCGCTCGGTTTGATGGATGGGGTGCCTCCATCTGGTTGCAGTGCATGTAATAAATTTCCATGCTCATGTTTGACCTCTCTCACTTACCAGACACATCTTTCACTTTTGGGACGTCCAAGAGGGACTCACAATTACGAGGCGAGATGCTGCCAATGCCCATGGATAGTGCTGTTTATGGGTCCCAGCCCAAGGGCAAAGAGTCTGAAAAATAGATAGCTGTATACAATGGTTGGTGCTGCCAAGCGAATCCTTCTGCATTCAGTAACCTTTCAAACCCTTTCAGATCCCAGTGAGCCCACTACAGGTTTTACACTTCAGGACAAGCAGTAATCAGTATTAACAGATATAAAACATCTGGGTTTATCCTTAACCTAGAAGTATCAACTAGCAAACTGTGTTGCAAATTCCTCACAAACCCAGCATCCCCATTTCGATCACGGCCTCTGACTCCTCCTGTGTTTGCATGTCCTCCCTGTGTCTATGTGGGTTTACTCCAGGTACTCCAGTTTCCTTCCCTAGACCAAAGATGTGTGATAGCTAAATGTATCGTAATGCATCTGTGCGTGGACCTACAACGATGGCCTTGTGCCCTGTGCTGGTGCCAATTCAATTCAATTGTATTTTATTTGTGTAGCGCTTTTTACAATAGACATTGTCACAAAGCAGCTTTACATTGATGTATAAACAAGTGTCACAAATTGAATTCTATGTCTCCCCATTTGTCCCTAATGAGCAAGCCAGTGGCGACAGTGGAAAGGAAAAACTCCCTTAGATTAAGAGGAGAGGAACCTTGAGAGGAACCAGACTCAGAAGGGATCTCTTCGGCATCATCGGCATGGCTGATCGTTTCGTCTGATATCATCTCCCATAGCAGTGTCACCACTGGAGCGAGAACCTCGAAAAAGAGGAAATGAATTAGACATGCTCTTTGTTTCCATTAACATATGAAGGATTAAACTGGAACCAAAACTACAGAACATGTCATTATGGACGAGCCAGCAGAGCAGGAAGGAGAGACGAAAGACAGGGGTTTCAACACCATATAAAACAGGATTTCCAACACCAGAAGCTCAGTTACAGTTATCAAGTTCATAACATGGGTTACAAGAGAATATGAAAGCATAGGAAAACTATGAAAAAAACCCGATTTAACATCTTCCAGACATCTTGATATCTTACCTAACAAAAAGAAGGATCAGAAAATTATAAACACGCCTCGCCACAGGAAGCTAAAGGAACACAAGACAAAAATAAGGACCAAAAATACTTTCCAGTGGTAAAAGGCAGAAACAAAAAGTGCCCAAGTGGTGGGAAATGGACTTTGTTGATTGAAGTCTCTCAGTAAACTTTTCCATAGTAAAGCCTCAGAAGCCATTCTGGCAGACACTCTGGAAAACACTATGTAGGAACAGTGTTTCACCCCACCCTGTTTAACTCTGCATCTCATCTCAGCCCAACCACGCAGCCAAAGGGTTTTGTTCTTGTTTTCCTGTTGTTTTCCACATTTATTTTGCAGTAAACTCTGACCTGAAGTTGAGCGAGGCCAGACCGTACAACAGCTTCAGGGGTCAAAAATTATAGTGATGCTTTATAGAATGCAGAATGAGCATAAGCCGACAAAATGCTGTTCAATAGCGCCATCTAGTGTATATAATTAATTATAACTTTATCTAAATTCCATTGTGTTCTCTTTATTAACACTCAACCACTTTATTTTTTGTTCACGACAGCTGTTAAATCGAACAGAGACTAAAGAATAGCAAAGGAGTAGAGGAAGGTAGAAAACAGCTCTAAATATTGGGCAGCATACAAAACTCGGGAGAACACGGGAACTTTCCCAGTAAAAAATGTACTGTGAAATTTGACAGTAGAACCATCACAATCCATAGTAGAACTGTGAAAAAGTTTATGGTCAGGTCATAATCAACCAAGATTACAGTTGCACTATAAATTTTGACAGCGGAACCAAGAAGTGGCCAAATTACCATCAAATATTCATAGAAGAACTGGGAACTTTATGGTAACTCACAATAAAACTGTTACAATTTTCAGTTTTACTGTGAAATCTCACAGTATTTTTTCCTGGGTTTAGCCGAGACAGAAATAAAAAAATAGTGTTGTGTACATTTATTTTGTAAGGTTTTTATTTAATTGCAGACAGTATGAATATGACATATTTCACATTTATTTTACACCAACTTCATTTCATTTGTTGATAAACACCCATCCCTGCATTTCAGGCTTGTAACACATTCCAAATAAAGTTGCTTTAGATCTACTAGTGGCATTGTAGGACTAGTATTGATAATGGTGTGATTCAAAACAGTTGATAACAGGGTGGTTTTAATCATGAGGCACAAAATAAGTGAAAAGATGGGCAAAGGAACTGCAGTTTGTCAAAAATATTTTTTTAGAGAATTACATAAGTTATGCCAAGTTGCTCATTGATGAGAAATTGTCATTCATACAGGGCAGCAGCACAGAAACCACTTCATTTGTAAGGAGAACAGGGTTAAAATGCTTAGATATGGTAAAACTCATGGATTGGGATGAAGACAAATAGAAAATGTTTACGAGTCCAAGTGTGAAATGGTGACTGTACAGAATATACACAATTCTCGTTATTAGAATTTGCTGTACCCTTTCAATTTTAACATCTGTACCCTCTGCTTCCCTGGATGTTTAGGGAACCTTTTCTGCTGTGTATTTGTATCTTTTAGTCTGTCGCTGTGGTCCTGTGGTGTCTTTGGTGGCGCTTTGGCGGCATCTGTTGGTTCTGGGGGAGGTTGCATCGAGAAATACTGGAACATTCTACTCAATAGATCTTCGCAAATGCGCCACAAACTTAGTAATTAAAGACTGAATCAGAAGACACAGGGCATGTCGCCCCTACTAAAAAAAACTAAACAAGCCAGCATGATGTTGGACTTAGTGGTGACCAGTGTTTGTTGTGTTTTGAACATTTTCTTTGCTGGGGACGCTGGTGACCAGCATGAGCTGGTCTTTGCTGGTCTTTGGATGGTTGTGATCAGTGCATGCTGGTCTTTGCTGGGGATGCTGGTGACTAGCACATTCTGGTTCAACAACAAAACCAGCAAGGCCATACTGGGCAACCAGCTTTGCCAGCAAGGTTATACTGGTCATCCAGCAAAACCAGCACTATACCATCTTAAACTAGCATGGATCTGGTGTTAGCCAATGCTTGTTTTTTTAAGCAGGGGTAGACTTTTCGCAAAGGTGATGTTTTTTAGCTTTTGACTCATGTTGTATATACTGTTTTTGCCCTTCTGTTAGGGTCGACAGTTTTGGTTTCCACTGTTCCAGGTGATTTGTACCAGCCTCCACGTCATCTCAGTTCACTCTGCTCTCCAGCAGCACTGCTCCCCAATGTAATTCCCATGCCCCTCCTCCATTGTGTATCTACGTAATGGTTCTGTTTTACCACTGAACGTCCCTTCCCTGTATTCTCATAGGCTTATATTCTGATCCTATAAACCCTGGATTAGGGCCCTATATTCTTAGGACCTGTTTAGGAATGTCTTTTCCCAGGATCTTATATTTTACACTCTGCATTCCCAGGATCCTAAATTTCCAGGACTGATGTTTTATGGCTTTATATATGTTTATATATGTATATATGTTTTATGGCTTAGAAACCTGCAGTATAGGAATATGTTTAGATTCAGTGATTTAAGATTTGTGTTACTTTTACTTACAAATCATACAGTCTTACATTCCGAGTGTCTTAGCCATGGACCCAATAGTGACAGCTTTGTAGTGGTAGGATCTAAACCATATGGTGGTAGGATCTGTCTTATCAGGAAATTATTACAGTGTTAAAGGAACTAATACAGGGTTACAAGATACAACTCAAGCAATTGGGAGTTAAGGGCCTTGCTTCATGGCTCAACAATTTTAAGGACTCTGAACTCTAAAATTACTTGTCTAAACTTCTTGGGACTGCGGTAGCCTAGCTGTTAAGGTACTTGGTTCTGGGTATGATGGTACAAGGTTCCTCTGCCAAGCTGCCACAGTTGGGTCCTTAAGCAAGGCCTTTAACTCACCATTGCTTGGATTGTAAGACAGCATTAATTGTAAGTTGCTCTGGATAAGGGCGTCTGCTAAATTATATGTAAACGTCCAAGTGCCACTCACCACTCTGTTATATCACCGTGTATATTTTTTATAATTGTATAATTATAATTGTAAAATGTATTTCCTGTTCACATATCAAACTGTAAGTGCAAAACAGGACTGATCTGGGACTTGGTTCACAGCATTGGGACACAATTGAGTAATGTAATATTGTAGTAATGTAATAATATAGTAATGTAATATTGTAAACGTGCTTTGAGACAATGGACCATTGTAAAAAGCACTATATAAATAAAATTGAATTGAATTGAATTGAACAATTTGCAAATTTTTCATGACTTTTCTGGTAAGGAAAATGTGCTGTATAAATACAGCTTTATTACCGGACAACCTAGAGCATAATAATAGACATAATAGAATGCACTGTTGATCGTAATGAATTTGAGCATATGTTTAATGCATATCCTTAGTATAACCAGTGTCTAGATAATAAATCCTCATTATAGTATTTACAAAGAGGGATGCAGCGTTCACTTTGCGGGCTTAAACACCATGTTTGAATAGTGGGCTGGATACCAAATGACACGGTAATCTATACCACCACCATCTGCAACATGTTACTCAAACTAATTAGCATAGTATCCTTTGCTCCCTGCTCTAACACAACCCTCTCAGTTTATGTAGTAATTACACTAAGCTGAATGTTTATTGGATATAATGATCTAGTTACTGGCAAGTAAATGTACAGTTAAATGAAATGGTGTGGACATTGCTGATCGTATGATTTTGGTTTGGTTGTTTGTTTTTTTTACAGTTTCACACAAATATTCTTCCCATTTTTAGCTATTAAAAATGTAGAGAAAATATTTGTGTCCAATAATTTGCATATGACTTGCAGTATCTCACAGAAGTGAGTATACCTCTAACATGTTTGTAAATATTTTATTATATCTATTCATGGGACAACACTGAAGAACTGGTGGATGTTAGAGACCTTGTGCTCCTCCACAGATGCTCAAAAGGGTTTAGGTCTGGAGACATTCTTGTCCTTTAGTCTTTCTGAGGAAGGCAGTGGTTGTCTTGGAAGTGTGTTTGGGGTCATTATCATGTTGGAATACTGCCCTGCAGCCCAGTTTCTGAAGCCCAGTACATGTTGGCATTCATAGTTCCTTTAATGAACTGGAGCTACCCAGAGCCGGCAGCACTCATGAAGCACCAAACCATGAAACCCCCATCCCCATGCTTATGGACATGGTTCTAGTAATCCATGTCCTTAGTCTGCTTATCTTCAGCAAACTGTTTGTGGGCTTTCTTGTGCATCATCTTTAGGAGGAGACGACAGCCATGCAGACCAGTGTGAGTGTGTGAGCACTGACAGGCTGACTCCCCACCCCTTTAACCTCTGCAGCAGGTAGGTAGCACTCTTATGACTACTTTCAAAAGCCAACCTCCTTCTTGGCCACCATGCTGCAGCACACTTTGAGGGTGTTGGTAATTGTCTTACACTATAGATCATAATATGTTATGTTAGAAAATATTGTAGGTATTAAGCGACTGGCACTTTCTTAGTTTAAATCATATCTGACTGACTGGTACCAGTTTGTTTATGTAATAATCTTCTCTCTGAGCTGTCAAACGTAAAGTATGATTGTGCCTCAGGGGTCTGCGCTCGACCCACAAATATTCTCCCTGTTCTTGTTACTTCTAGGCTCAATTATTTGTAAACATGGCATTGATTTTCACTGCAGTGCAGATGATACACAGCTGTACATGTCAGCCGATCCAAATGGCGTTCTTGCAATCAGCAAAACTGAGAATTGTGTTAAAAAACTTGATGCCATTCAATTTCCTTTTCCTTAACCCAGATCAAATTGAGGCTTTATTAGTTGAACCCAAGGCTTTGAAGGACAGGTTGGCTACATATATGCTAAATCTAGATCACTGCTCAGTAATGCTCAGTCCAACTGTAAAAAACTTAGGTCTAAAATTTCAAAGATTTCAAAATTCAAAATCTCCCTAGTAGCAACAGCACACAAATTGCTTTCTTTCAGGTACAGGGCATCAGTGATTGTTTATAGACTATACATAAATAGCTAACTACATTTTCTCTTTTCTCTTCTCCACACACTCAGATGTTCCTCCACTTCAGTATATTGGTTTTCATCAACAGAAACCAGTCCCACCATGCCCAGGCCCCACCAGAGGGCAGTAACTCTTTTGGCTGTCAGGGAACAATGTGCCTCCGAGGACCTTCCCACTGAGGACTTTAGATCAAAAAGTGACTCTGTGTATCGGACGGAAAAAATTGCCGATATACATATTTGTTACTTTATTCTATTCAATATTTTCTTTTTCTTTTATTATTTACTTAGTATTACTACTACTATTACTACAAACTAAATTCTTACAAGTAACATCTAAGCCACCCAAGGACGTCGGGTCCCTTTTTGAGGCTTGGTTTTTTTCTTTGCCACTGTCACCCTTGGCTGGCTCAATTTAGAATTGGTTTTATAAGATAATATAATATCGTAAAGTTTCTTAAAGACAGTGCTCAGTTGTAAAAGAAAGTGCAATCTAAATAAATATGACCTGACTTGGTGAAGGAGGATTTAACTAAATCGAGGCAAATTAGAATAAACTGACACCTTAAACCTCTTAGCTGGTTCCGCTTGTGTTTCGTCCCCCCGGACCTCTTTTCCTGTAACACAGCGTCTGGAAAGTTTGTGCCCTATATGTTACAAATGTGTCCTCCATTACGCCAAAGCGTCATCATACCGTAATTTAAATAAACTGTGAGATCGCGTCACCGTGATGGTTATTTTAAATCAGGCTTGAAGGAGAAAAGTGCCCTGCATAGTGAATAGGGTGTGGTTTCGGACATTGAGCGCGAGCTGCCGTCACCCAGGAAACGAGCAACCGCAAGAAAAGAGCGCTCTAAAATAGATTTGTTCGATTAACGGAGCCGATT
>JAUZST010000877.1:159938-170699 GCA_034779995.1 Parotocinclus haroldoi
TCTCTATTTTACTGATTGTAAGGCCGTCATTTGGATCAGCTGATATGTACAGCTGTGTATCATCTGCATAGCAGTGACAACTAACACCATGCTTACGAATAATTGAGCCTAAAGGTTGCATGTACAGGTTGAATAGCAGTGGGTCAAGCACAGACCCCTGAGGGACACCATACTTTACTTTAGAGAGCTTAGAGCATTGATTATTTACAAAAACAAACTGGTACCAGTCGGCCAGATAGGATTTAAACAAGTCCCTTAATACCTATAGTGTTTTCTAGCCTATTCAGTAAGATATTAAGGAGTATCTCCACCTGGGGTTGATCCAGCCCTCGACACCTTTCGATGGGCTTCTTTTTCAGACCCAAGGCGGACCCCTTGCTTAGGCCTTGTCTAACCTCTACTCCTTGTCCCATCTGTCCTGGACCAAAAGCTGGACCTTCACAATGCCTACAACCTGGTGCGAATTAGGGAGGGAGATGAGTGGAAGGTGCCTTCAGCACCAGCACAGGCCATTATGCGTGTAAATACCTGTTCATGTCCTTCGGCCTTGCGGCACCCCAGCGTTTTTTCAGGCCTTCATTAATGATGTGCTCAGGAACATGTTGGGGTGTTTCCTCATGGTATACCTGGATGACATTCTGATCTACTCCCCAGACCTTCTTTCCCACATCGCCCATGTCTGAGAGGTTCTCCAGAGCTTACTCAACCACCACCTCCAAGTCAAGGTGGGGAAATGTCATTTCCACACTGTCTGTCTCCTACCCAGGTTACATAATTTCGCCCCAGGGCACGGTTATTGATGGACGCTGGACGCCGTACTCTCCTGGCCCACATCACTCTCTTTTAAGGAGTTATATTTTTATCGGTTTCATCAGAAACTTCAGCAGTACCATCGCCCCTCTTACTGCCCTTCTCCAGGGTAAACCATCGGGCTTAAGTTGGCCCTTGGAAGATGAGGGAGCATTTTGGGACCTCAAGAGGGTGTACCCTGTGGCCTTTTTCTCCCACAAGCTTAGCCCCACTGAACACAACTACGATGTGGATGACAAGGAGTTCTTTGCCATTAAGCTTGCCTTAGAGGAATGGAGGCATTGGCGAGGGATCTCAGCACAAGTTGTCTGTTTTTACAGATCATAAGAATCTGGAGTACCTGAAGACTGAAGTACCTGGGACACCTCTGATGATCCGGAACCCATTCTCCTGGCCTCCTGTTTTCTACTGGGACTTCGAGCATAAACTAGATGAGGCCCTCATTTGGACCCCTCCAATGCTGGGCTGTCCTCCTGATAGGAATTATGTTTTCCCCTGACTTCTCACTAAAAACATGTTTCACCCATTTGGGCCATTCGGGCCAGAGTGGAGAGGAAGAGGTGTATATATAAGGAAAGCAGTGAGTAATAACAGTGCCACCCGCTGTATAGGAGGGGAAGCGCCTAGGAAGAGAACAGCCAGGTAACGCTGCAGACAGCAACCTCACACTGACAATTTGAGGTGTGCTTTGGGTCATTATTTTGCTGTAAGTGAATTGTTTTTCACAAATATCAATTTTCCCTAGTGTCCTTATACTATATACAGAGCTGGCCCTCTGTGATGACTGAGACCTCTGGTAAATATTAGCAAAAATGTATTAATTAAATTAATTATCTCATATTGTTAAATAGGATAATCCTTTAACTGAAGGAATTGTAGTCTGAGGAAATAATCCCTTATCAAAAAACAATTTCAACGAATGTCTCCAGCACTACAACGTTATACTGGCATCGTTGGTTGATAGATATAAGCCAGAGTCAAGTAAGATTTATTTATATAGTGCTATTTTTACAATGGAGCATTGTCTCAAAGCAGCTTTACAACATTAGGAGAAAATAGGTAAGAATTTTCTTATGAAATCAAAAAATCATGGAAATGGGGATCTTGCTATTTGTATATTTGCTGTCTGAATTTTTAGAATGATCCGTTTTTGTATTTTGTTGAAAAACAAAAGTAAATGTGTGCGTTTTTCTTAATGTACACTGTAAATTATGGAATTAATGCTGTAAAGGATTGGTATAATATCTAATGGATTTTTTATTCATTACAAAATAATGTTTGTTATATTTGCAATGAGTCATACACGTAATTCCAGCGACGTTAATGGTCGGATGGGCTTTACTTATGCAAATGGAAGCTGTGAGGCTGTTAAAGGATTATCTGTGGACTGTCTCTGTAAATACTTTACAGTGCTATAAATATGAAGCAGGAAAATAAATGGTTTCTTTCTTGTTTTTATGACTCTGCTTTGGCAGTGGTCCTGTTTGTCTAAAGAAAAACTCCCCTGGGCATTGGTTCCTCATAAAAGAACTTGAAGTCTTCCATTTGTAACAGCGCAGGAGTGCTGCTGTCACCCAAAGCCTCTTGGTGCTGTAAGAGATGAGGTGCTTTAATGATATTCCCCAGTGCTGTAAATAGAGCCTCAATAGACTGTACATTAACATCAATCTCTCTGTCCCCCTGCTGCCCCTCACTGCCTGCTTGATGGATAAAACTTTCAGTGTGATTAAGTTTTTTGGAGAAATGAGGATGAGTGAGGACTTGTTTATAGGACTCAGTGAGATACTGGACAGGAAACTGATAAACATCTGGAAGAAATTTACGGATTTTAACAATAAAGGTGTAACATTATTTACACTTAAAGTTTTTCCAACTTCTAGAAAATAATAATTTTTCAAATTGTAAAATAATTTCTACTCTCACCTTGCTTATCAATTAACTTGGCTAATGTCTTATGCAAATGTTTGGTCAGTGTCTGTTAATTTTGTCACACAGCCCTGTCTGTTCTGGGAACTCTGAGACTCAAAGTTACATGGGAGAAGCGACAGAGGGCGAGCGTGAGCTCGAGCGTGCAGTAAGCACGAGAACAAACCCTAGCTGACCGGAGGAAAGCTTGTCCCTACGTACTGATTACCTCAGGGGTTTCCCCCGTACCCATTACCGTCTATTTTTTGAGGGTTTTAAAAATCGCTTTAGTGGAACATGCCGAAGCGCGAGCAATCAAATTAAGACGACTTCGCAACGAACAGAGGCAGATTATTACTTAGGCAGTTAGGCAGTTATTACTTATATAATGGAGACCCGTGTTTGTTATCAAGTCGTTAGCCAGCAGGATGGTAAACCCGACTCTTAGGAATTGCTCTGTAATGACAGAGGGCAACGAGGACGGGCTGCTCAGGAGCTCGAGGTAGGGGTCCTAACAGAAAGCAGTGTTTTTCTTTCTCCAAACATATTGCTTCCCAACCAAAAAGCTTTATTTTGTTTCAAAATCATTGTGGGTTCTATCCAATTCCCTGTGGGTATTGTTCCTTTCACTCAGATTTTATCCTGGTCCACAAGGCTTCTCCAGACTTTGCCAGACACATCGTCTCCTAATAATTAAATGGTGGAGGGAGTTACTGCACTCTGGTGGAACCCGGGCATGGTGGGACTGGTTTATTTTGATGAATACCAGTAGAGTGATGCTAAGATGGAGGAACTGGTATGGAATATCTATATGTTTTGAATGTAACGGGGTATAAAACGGGGTATTGATCTTATAAACAAACACTCTTTACTGAGTTTTTTTAAGGCAATCAGTTTGCATGCTTTTTTAAAAGTAAGGTTACCTTATTAGAATTTACAGTGTTGTATAAAGTCTCTTCATTGTTTACATACACTTACCTATTACATGCATATACTTACTCTGTAACGGCCAATGGCGAGGACGGCGGACACTCCGGGGCAAAAGGTCGGAACCCTAACATTAATGTGGTATTTCCATCAACTTGTTGGTTGTATTTACTTGAACAAAAGTTTGATTTACTTGACTAAAGCATGCAAACCGATTGCCTTAAAAAACAATTGAGTGTTACTCATGTGCCTTAGCGTTACTTAAGTGCCTCAAACATCCAGTACACAATAATGAAAAACAAATTCCCTCTTCTTAAAATAATCCCATTTACATTTTCACATAATGAAAAGGTAGTGACATGGTTTAAAGTTCTATTATGATTTATTTATTTATTTGTTTTTCAGAGAAACACAAAGACCTCAGACCAGGGTTGGCTTTGGTTTATATATCGATGTTGATATATTCCAGTATTACAATAAAACAAAAAGTAATTAAATTAAGAAATAAAAATACATTAATAGAAAAAAATGGATTAAAAAAAATGGCTGCCAGTGCTGTCTGGAAAGAGGAAACTGAATACAGCAACTGGGCATGCTCACAATACATCCTTTAATACTATTTAATAGTGTTAAGTTACATTCACTCAAAAGCAATGATTAAAGTGTTTTTCCCCTGTGAGTAATTGAAACTTAATAACAACAAGTAAGTATAGCATTTTGTTGCTAATTGAGTAAAAATTACTAATTTAATTTAGGTCCAGATATTATAATGTACAGTGAACAAGGTGCTTTTATATAGACGGTTGAATCAATGTGTTTAAGGAGATGTTGATTCAAAGCTAACCTGCTTTATTACTTCTTTTTAATCAGGTATTGGAGATTTTACTACATATAAGGAGTGTTTGAGACTCATGCGGAAGGCCAACAATTCAGAGCACAATTGTGATATTATCTGCAAGGGTAGACTCTATAACAATAGTAACCTAGATTCTATCACAATTGTTTGTTTGTTACATGTGTTAATGGTTTTCATGGCCCTGTGATTATTCCTGTAGAAGAAATCTACCACCTTTGTGTGTCTAGCCAACTAATGTAGAGAAATAAGTTATAGCAATGTTATTAATATGAATATGATTTACCATGATTTCTAACCGAAAGCAGTAATGGCTTAATAAGGTTCAGAAGAAAAAAACACAATGATGTGAGAGTTGGCTTATACCTGGCTTTCTTGAGGTGGGCTGGGGACACAATTAATATGACTTTAATAGGTTCTTTGCCTCCCATGTCTTTATATCAGCCAGGCAGCCAAGAGGAGAAGAGCTAGTCTGTATATGATTAATCACGAAAGACAATGAGATGAAATCCATGAGAAATAGATGAATCACACATAAATCCCAGTATTAAAAACATAATACTGTCTGCCTGTGAGGGATGATCTAGGCACTGTATTACTGAGATCATAAGACCTTTGATGCAAATTGATGCAACATATTGTCAGAAGATACTGTCAAAAGTAGTAGCGTGATCCACATTAAAGAGCTTAAGCAGCCTTCAGATAGCTGTAACCAACTTCCATTTATCAAGTGTATGATGTTATGCCAAACAGATAAGATCATATTGATCAACTCTTTTACATTCAAAACATATTGATGTTCTGTTACCAGTTTCTCCATCTTACAATCACTCTACTGGTCTTCATCAAAAGAAACCAGTCCCAGAAACCAGAAACCATGCGCAGGTTCCGTCAGAGTGTAGTAACTTACTCCACTATTTAGTTATTAGGAGACGATGTACCTCCAATAACTTACCGCTGAGGATTTTGTTAGTTATTCAAACTTGTATTACTAATTAAAATGTTATTATTGACTTATTGTATTATTGACTTAATTTTATTATTACTAAACCTTAATTATTTTAATTAACATCTAGGCCACCCTAGGAGGATGGGGTCACTTTTTGTGTCTTGGTCCTCCCAAGGTTTCTTCCTTCTATAGTCAGGGAGTTTTTCCTTTGCACTGTCACTCTATTTGGGATTGGCCTTTTAAGATAATATAATATTGTAAAGCTGCTTTGAGACAATGCTCCATTGTAAAAAGTGCTATATAAATAAATTTGACTTTGACGTTAGACTCTTGTACCAGAGTGAATTACAACTAATAAATTCTTATAAGGTACAATACCAAGCACTCTTTTTGTACTAAAAATATTTGGTCAACTAGATATTTTTATTCCATCATAGCTATGGTTTGTGCCATCTGACGTATGCCTTAATGACAATGCATATATACAAAATTGAAACTGATTTAATCACTTGGGCAACTGTGGTATACTGATCGGATCTTACCAGCCATGGAAAAGGATCGAAATTAAAAGGACATACTAATAGTGATAACAACAGACGGTAATAATAAGTAGTTCGAATGCATTTTAGAAACAAATCTAAATGTTCAGTGCAGCCAAATTTAACCACAAGCATTAAGGATAAACAAAAATTAGAATTCAAAGGTCAAATGCAAGGGCAGGGTTCTGGGACCTTAACTGCATCCACATGACTGCCCACTGTTGTCAAAATATTAAATTCAATTAAAATGTATTTATATAGGGATTTTTATAATGGAGCATTGTCTCAAAGAAGCTGTACAATCTAACATTATCTTAAATTGAACAAGCCTAGGGCGACAGTGGAAAGGCAAAACTACCTGAAAGTAGTAGGAAGAAACCTTGGGAGGATGTTAATTAAATAAATACTTAAAAGTATATTAGGTTATAGCAAAATTAAGTACATAACATAAAAAACATACATTCTAAAATGAGTACTCAGTGGGAAGTCCTTGGAAGCACATCATCTCCTAATGAACAAACGATGGAGGGAGTTACTACACTCTGGTGGGACTGGTTTCTGTTGATGGAGACCAGTAGAGTGATGCTACGCTGGAAGAACATCTAAGTGTGTGGTGCTGGAACTGGTACAAGGACATCAGCTTTAAATGAAAAAAACAAAATGTAGTTATTGATGGGTTAGGAGCACAGAGTCTATTATTCATTACTGATGCCATGTGCAGCATGAAAACTCCGGCAGCACTAACTATAGCAGCATAACTAAAGTCAAGAGGCAAGAGTCAACCTGAGCCATGTTTTATAGTCTAAATCTAACTAAAAGCCTGAGTAAATTAGAATGTCTTTAGCCTAGACTTAAAAATGTGTGTGTTTGAGTGAGCCCTTGCAGTTACTTTTTTAATTCTAGGAACTGAATAATATGGGACTGTAGTAGAATGAATTAGGAAATGTTGTTAAATTGTTATTATTAATTTTAATTATTGGAAATTGTTATTGTTCAACAAAATTACAAGAATATTATCTTATTATAGAATGTTATTATATATAATATATACTTGTTGGAGTTCACTGACTCTTCTCGATCTGTGCCTTTGTTTGTAGGAGCTGAGCTGTAAGCGTTCTGTACTTAGGCCTGCAGTTATTTTTAATGCTGATTGCTATCACCAGAAGATAGCCCATCTGAACTGTCACAGTGAACAGCGGAGTGTTCCCCTGGGCTGGACCTTCCCTATTCATACTCACACAGACCCATCCCTGTCCATTCCAGGTGGTTTTCCATTTTCTCCATTTGTTAAATACATATTTTTTTGTTCTCATGCCATGGTCCTGTCCTGTTGCTAAGTCAAACTGTTAAAGAGGTTCAGGTTAAAAAAATATTAGTTGGGTTCACTTCCCCCCAACGGACACAGTAATAAATAATAATGTAAAATAACTTTCTATATTAGCTACTTTTATAATAGATAATTTTATTAGTAACACTAAGTTATATAAAAAAAACAGTAATATAAATGCAACTCAATGTGATTTGATCAATTTAAATGCAATGCTTGATTTAAAGCCTGGATTGTCATGTTTATTAGTTCCATTTGTTATAAGAAAACAAACCACTAAACATGACAAAAAGAAAGAAATGGCAAGAAAGCAATTATTAAAATAAGAAATCAGATTACAAGATTGAACTTAGTGTCTATATCTCTTCGTTGTGTTATCCCCATTCTTTCCCTCATTAATTTTTGAGGTAAAGTGATTACGCACCATTTCACTCCACTGCTCTGTCGCTTTGTATTGAGCAAGCTCACACTCCCACTTGACACCGCACTATTTCATTTGCATCACCTCACCCACATGCTAAGAGGTTTTTAATGGTATGCCATTAAAAACAATCCCTGTAGACTCATTAAGCATTTATTAATCAACATCAGCTGAATTCAGATTAAGTCTTTATGCATTAACACATCACCACTTATGCAACATTTCCACAAGCCTTGCCCAAACATAGGATTGAATATAGAATATGCAATATGTTACAAAAACAGTTTGAAGTTTTATTTTCTTCTTTGTTGATCTGTTTGTTTGACTGGGAATCCAAAGAAGAATAAACACAGATGAAAGCCTGTCTGTAGGCAAAAAAGCACCTACATAACACTCAAGACTATGAGAAACAAGATTGACTGGTCTTATGTAATCAAGGTTTAACTTTTCGTTTTCATCATATCTTGATGAAAACAACTCATCACCTGCCCAATACCAGACCCACAGTGGAGCGATTGCCGTTACAGAGCAATAGGTGAAGCGGATTATATTCGCTGCTTATTTGACAACATGATGACGAACACCTGGGGCTCCTGCTACTTAAGTACGAGCCCTAGTGTTGTCCATTGCCACGTCCTCACAGAACATACGGTCCCTCGCTCGTGTCACTTTATGCGCCTCAGGAACATGTAAACCGTAGCACGTCCTTAGACAGAGGCATCCCGGGGCTTTCAGAGCTGATGAATGCGTAAGGGGGAAACTCCCAAACTCCCCCTGGCGTTCTGGAGCTCCTTCGCGCCTTTTCCTGCTCACCGCACATCTGCCCTCTGTCGTTTTGGCGTGCATAAGCGCCGATTCGCGCTCACGCCAGCTGTGGGTGCCATTCCCATTCAAGACGTATCACAGCTGCATAATTTCCTCTTTTTGTGTTTTGTAAATTGGAGAGCCTTTTGCTCTGCCTCTTTTGTAATTTCCCCATTATTATCATACATCGTTGGGCCCCTTCTTTCCCACATCCTTGGGTCCTAACCCATATCATAACAAATGGGGCAAAGAACAAATATATTCTTAATTCAATTCAATTTTATTTTATTTGTATAGCTCTTATTACAAAAGACATTGTCACAAAGCAGCTTTACATTGATGTATAAACAAGTGTCACAAATTGAATTCTATTTGTCCCTAATGAGCAAGCCAATGACAACAGACAGCTTTCACTTTTGAGACGTCCAAGAGGGACTCACAGGCCTTGCGCCCTGTCCCGTGATATCCATTATGTGAATGGGAAAATGAATGAAAAATAAAATGAATGACAAATTGTTTTATATTTGTACATTTAATTAAATAATGAAATAAGCGTTGGTCATTTATGATGACCAATGCTATTTGGAACACATTATTTTTACTAAACTATTTCTAATAAATATATTTGTCTGATAAACAAAGCAGTGACATGAAAATAAAACAGGCAATAGAACTTTTGACTGAAATAACTCATGAGCTAAAGAGTAATGGTTTTACCTCTTAATTCCAGAATTTGTCCCTGACACCAAGTAATACATCTGCAATACTATAATTGGTTTCATAAGAACATGGTATTTTACCACTGAAGAAAAAGCACAAACAAATATTGTTCATAATGAAAACCTTGAGTTGAAAACTCTCTGAAATCTACAAAAAATAATATTATAAGAGGTGATAATAGTATATTGTAGCCATAAACATAACTTTACCAAACATAATGAATCACATTACTAGAAATCAATAAAAGCCTGTTCAACTGTATGTACCGTAAAAGCAAAAAAAATGTGTTAAAAAGCAAAACTAAAATAGGCATATGGTACCTGTGGTGCATGCTGGGTACCACCAAGGACCCACTACTGCCATGTGCAGATGGAAAGATGCAGTGTTGCTGTGAGTGCACATTTTGAGTATTTCTGCATATATAGAGTCAGTGTTGAATAACAGAGACGCTACAGTTATAGTTAATTGGGTTTTAGTGCAATTGCAGTAGCTTATGTGACTATGGACTAATACTAAGCATGTTTTGTTATTTCCCACCGTGTTCAATGAGTCAGGATTTAGAATACTTGTAGGTGACTTTTTATGTGGTTTACTATATAAATACAGCCTGCTGGAATGCCCTTAAACTAACCCGATGCATTAAGTAGCCATTTTTCAGTAATAGAAACAGATAGCTGGCCATTGGATTTTAATAAAGCAGGATAATAATGGGGCTAAGAGTGGAGTGAATTGTAAAGCAGGAGGCTAATGAAGTGCCTATGTGGGCAGTATGTGAGAAATCACGTATAACCTATTAAAAGGAGTCTAACTCACTGGGTTGAGTCAGAAACCCTGATTGAATTAGTGGACTCTTTAATTACTGAGCATCTTAGATGGGAGCCTGAATTTAATTGAACTTTTTCATGCTCCCTGCTCACTCAGGCAAACAATTTGTTCAGAAAAAAATTGAATTAACCACCAGACTTTTTTGCATTGATTATTATAACATTAGAAGTGTCCCAGGAGTTTTGACGCTATAAAAAACGAAACCATGCAGCATTACTCACAATAATGCACATGTTATAATCGCAAAGAACTTACTTAAAATTCAATCCACTTTGGCATCATTATCATGTATCAACATAATAAATGAGCCCTTCAGAGCATGGTAATTATAATTTGATAAATCATCAGCAGAAAATTAACTGGATGTCAAAACATTCATTGGAAAGGGTGATGAATCGAGGATGATTGTGGTGATGAATTGTGTTAATCTGCGCAGTATGAAGCCAGCGAAATGGCTAAGCAGCCCAAGATGGATGGGGCATTGGAAGCAGCAAGGTCAGGACACAGCACTGCAGAACTGAGGGAGAAAAAAAGAAGGGAAAGAGAGAGGGAGAGAGAGGCCATGCCATGTTCAGGGCTTTATCTACCTTCGTTTTTCTCTGTGGGTTCCAGGAAGGGTTCTTTTTCTTTCTGTTTTGGGTGTGTGTGATTGTGCCTTTAATCTTTGCCTTCTCTAAGTGT
>JAUZST010000877.1:173872-224314 GCA_034779995.1 Parotocinclus haroldoi
ACACACCTGTCTATATAAGACCTCACAGCTCACAGTGCATGTCAATGCAAATGAGAATCATGAGGTCGAAGGAACTGTCCAAGGAGCTCAGAGACAGAATTGTGGCAAGGCACAGATATGAGCACAGTGGCCTCCAAAATCCTTAAATGGAAGAAGTTTGGGACGACCAGAACTCTTCCTACACCTGGACCTAGACCTAGACATCTCTTCCAGAGTGCTCAAGACCTCAGACTGGGCCGAAGGTTCACCTTCCAAAAAGAAAATTACCCTAAGCACATGGCTAAAATAACAAACGAGTGGCTTCAAAACAACTCTGTGACCATTCTTGACTGGTCTAGCCAGAGCCCTGACCTAAACCCAACTGAGCATCTCTGGAGAGGCCTGAAAATAGCTGTCTACCAATGTTCTACCATCCAACCTGATGGAACTGGAGAGGATCTGCAAGGAAGAATGGCAGAGAATCCCCCAAATCAAGGTATGAAAAACTTATTGCATCATTCCCAAGACGACTCTGACTGCACTAACTTAAAATGTGCTTCTACTAAATACTGAGCAAAGGATCTGAATGCTTTTGAACTTGTGATATTTCTTTATGCAAAAATTTATACATCTATTTTTTCTATCAAGATGGAATGCTGAATGTACATTAATGAGAAATAAAAAGAACTTTTTTGATTTTAGCAAATAGCTGCAATGAAACAAAATGTGCTCAATTTTAAGTGGTCTGAATACTTTCCGTACCCACTGTATTAATTTAAAATAGGGGTTGCCTGGTGGTGCAGGGTTTGGTACTGCCACCTCACAACTCTGTGATCCCCAGATCGTAACATGTGCTCCCCGTGCTTGTGTGGGTTTTCTCTACATACTCCGGTTTCCTCCCACATTCTTAAGGCATGCTTGTTAGGTTAATTGGTGAGTAAAGTGCCTTTAGTGTGTGACTGTGTGAGTGTATGTGCCCTATGATGGATTGGCATTCTGTTCAGGGTTGTTTCTACATTGCGCCCTGTGCCACCAGCTAGGCACCAGCTCACCTGCAACCTGAAGCAACCTGCAAGCTTTAATTTCAGTCAAGTCAAGTGTTTTTATTGTCATATCAACCATATATAGTGGTATACAGTACACAGTGAAACATTCTTAATAAGAATAACATTCCTCCAGGACAATGGTGCTACATAAAACAATAGACTACGCAATATAACATAAGTGCACGTGTGCAGTAGCATGTGCATAACACAAGTCTTATAGTGTATGTTAGAAAAGGTAATTTTTTTTTACAAATGCCACTTAAAACCTTACTGTTCAAAAAATGAGCATCATGTTAACCATGACCAGAAGCAACATCGACAAAATACCATCTGAAAAACCCTTTGGTACCCTCTGTGCCAAAATGTCTCTTAAGTGTGGTGAAAATTAGTGGCAGCAATAAAAAGTGGTAAGTGCTTTACCATTCCAACAATTTCAGGCCTGAAATACAGCAATGAATGTTTATTAACAAATAAAAAAATGTTTTTATATGTATTTTCCATGCTGTCCCAACTTTATTTTTGATTTGGGGTTGTATATATCTTTACTGCACACTGTACTAATATTAACGTTAACAAAGGCTATAAAATAGATTAAATAGTTTAAAAGGGAAGATATAAATAAATAGAATTACTGAATTAATATGACTAAATTACTATATATATATATATTATGTTTATTTTGTGATTTCCTATTTTTTTGGTAATAAAGAATATCTGAAATTGTTAATTATGGTCAAGCATATTAAATCTCTAGTGAATGTGTATGTGTTCCCTTCTTTATTATGATCTGTAATGGATTGCTGCTGTAAATCTATAAACAAGCATCTGATATGTACTGTACATTATAATGTACTTTAGACCACGGGCTGAAAAGTCAATGACTGCATTAGGTACAATTTCAAAGCATAATTATAATACCCTATGATATATCCTAAAAGCCTTGCTGCTATATAAGTGCTTAAGTAATAAGCAATTATACCTTTAAACTATAAGCATCTGGGAGATAGATGGGTAGATAGTCAAGAAGGGTTAGCAAAGGAGAGCTGTTAATTACAGATCTCCAACTGATCTTTGCATTTGACATGTTGGTGGGCTGCACGGATGGTTTATCCCAGCAGCCCCTTCAACAGGGTGGTTTTGTAAGAGATTTGGATCATTACACAATAAAGAACACTTCATAAGTCATGAAGTGAGTTAGGGAAATGACGGTTAATGATGTTGACAGCAATTCACCTCCATAGAATTACACTGAGATTTGACTTGATTTACTCTAATGAGTCTTGCTTTTCTGAAAGCAATGGATAAGTGAGAGAGAGAGAAGGAGAGAGAGAGAAGGAGAGAGAGAGAAGGAGAGAGAGAGAGAGAGAGAGACAGAGACAGAGACAGAGACAGACAGACAGACATGGAAAATACCTCTTTATTCAAGCTAGGCAGGTAATTCTGCATACCTATCATGTGCCTCTTAAGGCAGTATATAAATGTCATACAGGACATCTGACAAAAGATAAACTTTTGCATTTGCTTTTAGACATTTGAAATACAGCCATTGTTGTAAACCCAGGTTTTATATAATATGATCTTTGTGGTGCCCTATATATCAATGTCTGTCAGATGTTAGGTGTGATTACTTGTTTTGGTTGTGTCCCTGATTGTCATATGAAGTTGGACCAGAGCAAAATAATTATGTAATTATCATTTTGAAACACTGTGTAATGATATTGCTCTTGCATGTCAGAGAAGGATGTCTACATACCTGACACTTTCTTTACCTGTATAATAGTACACTGGAGTGACAGCTAATTATAATGTAATAACAGGTTGATGAAAGATCTGGGTGGATATGCCTCATATATTTAAGTGGCAACCTGGAGAGAACTGCAATTGAATCAAATCAATTCATATTTAATTAGAACCAGATTTAATTATAGGCTCCATGTTGTATACAAATTTAGAGCCTCAAGTCATTCATTATCATAGTACTACTTTTATGTATCTATTAATGTTTATATTTATGATACAGTGTGGGTGAGTAGTGAGAGCTGTTTGTGCATGTGTTGGAATAGTCACTAAACCTGGGCCAGTGTAGATTGCATGCAGATTGTTTAGACAGAGAGGGCTTGATGGCAATTTGGATAAGGAAAGAGCCACACTCACTGACTGCTTGAAACCTTTTAATTAGCACTAATTACCCAGCAGAAAATGTTGAGGCTTGAAAGGATTTGTGTCAGCAAGTGAGAGATCAAAGATTGCGGCGCTCGCATTTTAATCTGCCGAGTAAAAACTAATAAGGACCTTGTAACAGGGCCCTAGAGAGTGACAGCGCAGGTGGTAGACAATAATCCTTTCTGCTGTGCTCAAGCCCTACATCAACTCCCAATTAGATCATCAGATGATTAAATTTACCTCTAATATTTAAAAATAATGATTTCTCAGTGACTTTGGGAAAAGCAAAGTTATATTTCCTATTCCTAACAACCTCATTTCCAGCTTTTAGAATCACAGAACACACATTTTTCTGAGGTAATTGTTGGCCTTAAGACTGAGCATCTTAGCTGTCTTGTTTGGCTGTGAGAAAAGATGAGAGTGATGGATAGTATGTGCATGGCTCTGACAGGGTCATCCATCAAGTGTCATCGATCATTTGCCATGAAGTGACAGGTGGGTAGTGATTATTTGCTATTAGATAGATGCTCAAGAATACAGAAGCACTGTGTGATAGTTCAACCCACACACCTCCTGATGCTGTCGATAGACTATGTTGAACTGTATGTGAGGTTCTGAGATATATTTAAATTGAAAGTATTCTGTTTACATAACACATTCTATTTACATTGACACTCTGCAAGATTTTATTGCTACTTAAGTATTTCACACATTTTGCAGCAAAGTATATTGATGTATTTAATTGATCTTCATGTAGTTCTTTAACCCATTTGTAAATGTGGATGAAGATGTGTTTTACTTAGAGAAGACAATGACATTATACCTATAATAGCATCTGTAAAGAATAGGATAGAGTTTCCGTGTTATGCAACGAGAATGATTGGGTATAATCACTCAGTGGTATCATTTTAAAGAATCTGGGTTTACAGCGGGGCCACAAATGCCACGAGACATGAGAAATGTGTGAAATGTGTATAATGTTTCTGGATGAGCAACTGTTTTTCGGAATAGCAACTTAAGTAAGATTTTTGTCAAATTCAAAATGACCTGTGATGGACTCGTGTCTTGTCCATGGCATGCTTACGCAGTACTGGAGCCCTGGAGATCCTTATCAGGAAAGGTGAGGATAAGTCGGGAAAACAGTATTTATGGAATAGTTTACTTTGTATTCTACACCAAATATTGGCAATTAAATATTGCCAAATATATCACATAAAAGTAAAGCCAGATTAGATACACAGTTGTGTCATGCAGGGTTCTGTGCGTCCGTGACAGGGTCCATCAGGTAAGTAAGCTCCTGGGATGGAAACAAAGTTTGCTAGGGCCAGAGGTCAAACACAGCTAAAAAAGTCAAGCTTGTCAAAAGTCTCTGTCAGTTTCCTACCTTATGGCCAACCTCCTCTGATCCCCGGCCATTAATCACAGCAGAGCATGACTCTGACCTCAGCGCCCACTCTCTTTGAAGTGCGCTGTCCTCTGCTGCATGAGGAAATCATTTGCTGCCTGATTCAATGAGCCATCAGCCGAGCCAGTGGACCTAATGACATGTGAGAATATTAACCTCCTTGCACTGAGAGCTGTGAATCTTGAAAGGCAGTCTATTATTCAACTGCCATTTCAGCCTTCCCCTGTCCAACCTAACCCATCACACCTCGAACCTGACTCAAGTTAAGTTCACCATAACCAATCTGTTTGGCTCACCACTTATCAAGTTAATTTAACTACACCATGTTACTCTAAAATTTGACCGCTCCGCTGATTGTACTTGAGACCTTAACAATCTTGACTTGGTACAGGAAAGACTGTGCCTAGCTGACAAGTTCAAGGCAGGAACAGCCCTAGATAGGACACCAATCTTTCAATGGGCACATACAGTCGCACACTCATACACTTAGGGCACTTGGAAATGCCATTTAACCTAACACACATGTTTTGGGACTGTGGGAGGAAACTGGAGTACCCAGAGTAAGCCCACACGGACACTGAAAGGACATGGAAACTTCACACAGTTGGAGCCTGGAATCAGGGTTCTCGGAGCTGCAAACCCTAACCCTTATATGCATAGTTATAGTACATAAACCAATTCATAAAGTGAAAAATGTACATGCAAATTACATTATTGAAAGTTTAGTTATATGAGGTACTATGTGTTACTTCAGCAGGATCCATATGATTATTTGTACAAAATAATATAAAACGATAGATTTAAAGGGTGTATATCCCTGCACATTAGGACCATTGCTGTATGATACTTTCAACACATGTGAACAGGCATTGGGTCCCATTCTCATTTCCTTACCTGTGTGATCTGTAAACTGCTGCCACCTGAGGGTTTCTGACACAACAGGAGTCAGGCTGCAGAGAGGCTGAGAGATTACATCAGATAATGGTCTAATACTGCTGCTCCTAAGATTTATAGCACTGCAGCATCCAAAGCCATCATGGTTTTTGAAAACAGAAAACAGGACTGCATGCAGGGTGATGGCATTGCAGCATTCAGATATGATTTTACATATCTAAGAACCTTTTCTTTAGAAGAAGGAACCAGTGAAGTAGTTATTGTTATGAGACTGAACGTGTATTGCACCTTAATGAATTACATACTCCAGAAAATACAAGCTAATGAATTACGTGGCTTGGAGGTTGTTTTCTATAATCTGAAGATTTAATGCATGAGGCCACCTTTCCATCAAACCAGTTTTTAATTTTTCTCAGGTGATGAAGTGTATGATCAGGATCTGATTGAGTAAGGCTTTGTAAGCAGTGCAGGATCTGAACAAAAGCTGGTCAGGAAATGCATTGCTAGTGATGCAGGAACTGATCATTGTCTGATCAGGTAAAGTTTAGTTGGTGATATAAGATCTGATAAAATAAGGCTTTGTTGTTGTTGCACCCTATGATCAGGAACTGATATGGTAAAGCTTTGTTGATAGTACAGAGTGTGTTCAGGGGCTGATCATCTCATGCACTCTTATACCAAGGTTATTACAGGTACCCGATCTCTTTAAATGGCATCACTCTCCTCTCCCATTCATTATGGTTTCTTATCTTGTCAGGCGATCTGAATTGCCATCTAGTCCATTATGCACATATGAAGCCCATCACTCTTAACCATATTGGCCAATTCATCAAAACATTTGTCTTCTGCACTATAAACAGTGTGTCAATGTGGCTGTCATCTCTATAACTCTGCTGTCTTTGGAATAAAAACATTACTTTCACCACCCTGGAGATGGCTTTAATGTAACAATACCTGTCAAAGTTTAAAACAAGGCCTGGAGCTTTTCATAGTCCTCACATTCAGTGAACCTCAATATATTAGGGATGAGACTTTTTATAGAACATATAGGGCAAAGAGAAATATCTTTATCAAAACAGCTGTTGTTCTTGCCTCTGTTTAGTCTGTAGATCAAATCTGGACATTGGTTCGCAGTAAACTAAATTATACTTGGTGTGGAGCTGTTTTGTTTTGCACTATTTATATGTTGTATATGTATTATTTTATTCTATTTGTTTTATTTATGTTCCGCTTCTACACTCTACTACACTCTCACAGACAGGTCAGTGAAGTGGTGGAAGAGAGGAAGACTGGTCAAAGACTAGTCAAAGAATCAACACTGTCAGGGCAAACACACTAGGGAGTCAAAGAGCTGCTAGGAAAAAAAATATAATAAGTTCTTATAAAAGTGGAGTTTAAACAAGGGAAATAATGACCATAACAAACGGAGATGTTGAAGGTGGTGTTATTAGGAATAGCATTTTTAGAACAAGATTAGTCTGAGCTTTTCAGTTTTGATCAGTTCTCTTTATGACTAACTGTGTTGAAAGAGTGCACACCATTGTTTGCTTTCCTACATAGTTCAGCATACTAGGTGTAGTCATACAATAATAAAATCTCTCTTTCTCTGTGTCATTTTCATTCTTTTCCCCTCTCTCCTGTAGCCTGGGTGGACAAGTGAACTGGGACAACCACAGACTAATGGTTGCAGTGACTGACATTTCAACCAATAATTACGGAGTGTTTTTTCCACCCTCTTGTCAGTAGTAGTTTATCAATCAACGTGTCTGCATTAGTATTTGTCTATCGATCCATCCATCTCTGTCAGGCTATCTCTGTGTCATTGTGTTCTCTTGTCTTCTTGTTTGGCTTCTTTTGAGGATAGGCTGCATAGTAATTTGTTTTGCAGGCTATAGATTTAAAAAGAAACATGAAAGCCCCCCGGAAAATCCACACTGTATAACACATTATCTGTATTAATGGAGCTGTATTTTACATGCACTCCTTGATTAGCACTATGGTGTTACATTCCAACAAACATCCTTCAGAAGTTAATGTATAATAAACCAAGCAGTTTAATATAGTCTGTACTGTGTTATAGTGGAACCGACTGTATTGTTGAAAACACCTAGAGAGGCCTAAAATTAGTATCACGCAGCTTATTTTATTTTAAGTGTTGAAAATGATGTCATTTAATGAGTAATGGATTAAAAGTGGAAAGTAAATGCAAAACACTTACTCTGTCTGTGACTATCATAACTGCTGAACTAACTGCAGCCTGAAAGGAGGATTTCGGGTGATTCAATTTTTTTATTTCACTTGACTGTTAAGTAACAGTTGTATGACCCATGAGTTGTGCTACGAAAAGAAAGGAAATACTGATAAACATAGCAGAGATCTTCACTAAATAAGAGCTATTGTGAATCTGAATTACTGTGTACTGAATCGTGAAATCGACAAGTCTCATGGCTTGATTAATACAAGTTTAAACAAGTATGCTGAGTACCGAGCAAACAGCAAGAACCAAGGCAAATTTTTTCTAGTCAAGATGGTGACTCTGGAGGCCATTTGAGTACAATGAACTCATTATCATGTTTAAGAGAACCATTTGAGATTATTTGGTATTTGTAACATGGCACATAGAAGGCGGGGACACTATGGTCACAAAAGGATGTACACAGGAAGCAACAATACTCAGTAGGCTCTGGCATCAACAAGTCATTTTTGCCCAGAGAATTTACCCTCACTAGATTATTACTCTTTTTCTGACCATTCTATGTAAACACCAGGCTATGCGTGAAAATCCCAGTAGATCAAAGATTGACTGAAATATCCAGACCTGACCAGCATGGCTTAACCGCTCACATATTTGTTTATGAGACCTGTACTGATGCATGTTGATGATGAGGAAGTGTTCATTTTTACTTGTGTTTTTACTGCTACTTAGTTAACTAAATAGTCTCTCCACATATAGCCTAATAAAAATGAACGAGTAGGGATCTATTTTGGCCACAGACATGTCTTCAGCATGGATATTCTTCACGTTGAAGCAGACAAAAAGCTTGCTTTTTGCAGTGCATATGAATTCTAAAAAGTTAGCCACTGATGTTCTGGATTGAAGTGACTGGATTAGGCCTATGTGTTGATTTTTCATTTGTATTTCCTGGTGAGTTTGTAAAAGTAAAACTATTACTCTCTGTTTTTGGATGTTTGTATTAAGACAATTTGTCATATTACCTAGTGCTTATTTTTACACTGATATGTAACACGTTCACTGAAAAACCCTTCTATTTGTATATATACTTGACACCACACCGATCTGGTGGTTGCATGTTAGTGTGTGTTGTGCTAGTACAATTTGATTAAACACAGCAGTGCTGCTGGAGTTGAAAAAAAACAAACAAACAAACTCTTCACTTACTGTCAAAGGCAGCAGCACTGCAGTGTCTGAATCACTCATATCACTACAACACACTCTAACTCACCACCAACACATCTGTGTGACTACAATGTTGAGAAAGATACACCAAATATACTAAATAGTACCTGATCTGTGCTGGTCCTATGGGGGTCCTGACCGTTAGAGGACAGAGTAATATGGCTCACTTGTTACAAGAAATAAGGGTGATCTATTTATATAAAGTAAATATTTATCAGAGTGGCTATCTTATGTGTTATGTGCATTCTTTACAAAAGCTCAAGAACTTGGTTGCAGACTTGAATTCAGTGTGTAATCATGTCTGGTATAACGAAATATAAAGATCTAAAAATATATATAAAGAAACCTTGTGCTGTTGTGTATTCAGGAGTTATATCATTTTTTTTGTATTTATACTGTTAAACATTGTATACTGAGTGACAATGAGTCTAGTGATAAGAAAGCAGATCAAGCAGACTTGTGTCTACACATGTATGTTCAAGAACTAGGATGGGCACTTTTCATATTTTACCTAAAGGATATCTGCTAAATATCTCAATTGTACAACAAACCTCCATGACCTCTTCCCAATGAAAGCTATATATCTACACAAAGCCACAATTAATGGTGGATGTATTTTAGAAATCTTTCTTATTTAGGCCAAGGTGTAAGGGCACGTGTTATGCAAAGAGCACAAAGCCTAGACCCATGAGGAAAAGGAAATAGTATCATCTGATTAATCAATTTTCTGTCTGCTGTAGACCCAGTGGCTGCTTTTAATGGGTGTATAACAGTCAAAAATGTTAGGAATTTCACAGTACGAAGTGTGCCCTTTAATGCAAACATGCTATCCTCTTGATGTTGCATAGTGCCTTCATCCCTGAAAGAACTGAATCATTTCTTATTGAAAAATGAATTAATATTCCACCACAAACCATTTTGGCCTTGCAAGACAGCATTCCAAACTGATTAAAGATATTCTGCAAGCAAACCTTCTTTTTATTTTCCTTAATAATGTTATATTGTTCATAATAATTCTTATTACTTATTTTGTAGTGTGTGGTTTGTGATGCAGCATAGCATGAACTATTCAACGTTTATTTAGTTTTGTATTTATTTATTTTCAAACGAATGCTGAAATTCCTAGCACAGTTGCTACTCTTCCTACGAATGGGCATACCACCAAAATCTGTGTGTGTGTGTGTGTGTGTGTGTGTGTCTGTGCTTATTTTACATGCAAGCATGTTGAAATATTAGACATAACGATGAGCTTGATCTTAATTATCCTAACAAGATGAGGGTTCACTGGTGTGCCTCATTACTTCTGAACTCGTTTACTATTTAGGCTCTTTCCCCTCTCTCTCTACTGAACTGTGCCTATGTAGTGGGATGAATATGATGGTGAAAGGTGCAAACAGGTTTAGTTTCCCCTATGGGAGGAAGGAAGGTTCCTACCTTTTCATGTGCTTGTGACTAGATTCTCATGTGGGAGTTGGTTTGTTGTCAGTCTCTGGTGAATGCAGAGCTCACTTTAGCCTATTAACATTCTTAAAACAAAGGAGTTGTGTGACTCTATTAGACAATTAATGTGCAGTTTAATTTTTTCTCAGTCTTCAGTGTTACAGATGGTCTTGATTATGATAGTGGAACCAGCCCTAAAAGCGAAGGCGAAATTTGCTCTGAGTGCTTAGAGGCCTGAGGCTACTACTCTCAATCCCCTTATGTTGTTGTGATTCAGTCTCTCCCTTGGCTGTGAATTTAACTGATTAAATCACAGAGTGCACACAGCAGTGGTGACATGAAAACAACAATTAATAAGCAGCCCCCCGCTCCACGTGCGCCCCTCTTAACCAAGCAGCTAATAACATTACACACATGCAGACTACACACTAGCCAAGCCAGACAGGTGTAGATGAGCTGCAGCCCAGTTTTCATTTACAAAAATGGGAAATAACGTTACAGTTTTCAGATAAAATCACACACACACATTAACCTTGGTAACCAAAACAAATCTTTTTTTGAAGACCAAAAATGTCCAAACAAGATAAAAACCTCTGATTTTGCTGTCCTTATGTGGAAATATTTGGTCCATACAATGATATATAAAATTGGCCCACACAAATGCTGACAATACTAAAACAAGGGTTTCTTCTCTTATATTGTTTTTATGTGTTTGTTATTATATTTTCTTTCATGCCTTCCTATTAGCATTTGTACATTTGTGTTTTCCTCCTTCTAACCTTTTGACCCTTTCCTAATCTTTAATCCCAGTTATTACTGAGGAAGAGAGACCAAAGTCCACTAATCATAAACAGGGCTGGGATAGATTTGTTCAGCAGTGACACTGCCTTGTTCCAAAAAACAAGATTTGCATAAATCAGCTGACTCTTACTCCCATATTATATTTCCAAATATTTCCTTATTCTGTCAGGATTTCAAAAAACCAGATAACATACAAATCACTCTTATACTGAAGCTTTATTTGATTATGTAGCTCAAATCTCAATTCTGTTCAATTACCCCCCCAGGTGAGCTGACAGAGCTAAATGTCAGTTAACTGAAGGTGGACACATTAACATGGTAGGTTGTCAGCTTCTGCCATTTGAAGGATTAGAAACACACGCCCCAGCTTTGTGTACCAACCATGCTGTGAACTTTAGAAGGCCCTGACATTAGCCTGAGCACCACCCTCCATCATGTTTATGGCACAGCAGTACTGGGGGAGGGAACAGCACTGGAGTGGAGGCCTTGGGGACTGTGTGTATGTGTTTTATGGGTAAGAACGGAATAAATATCGAGTATCAAACTTTCTCGTCGAAAACTATTGTTTTGCACTCAAAACAGGTCCAAGGTGGTGGAAGTTCCCATTCTGTTTGTGGCCGAGTTTTATCGTTGCTCTAAGAAAATGATGGATGACAAGTTAAATTTGTGTCATGGGAGTGAAGGTGAACTGTGACAGAGTTATTTATCTTGGGAATGGAGGGTTAGGGTCAGGCAAAGCTGGGTGCCTGAAGGCACAAGACATTGACAAATTCATCCTGCACACTGGATTTCTGAAGACCTTTTGTTTTGAATCCTGGCTACTCATGAGTGACCCTCATCACTCATACTGCCAGCGTGCGAAGGAGGCCGCACCATGCCAGGGGATCTTAGCGCCACTAATTCTTGTCATTCACTCTCCTGACAGGCCCAAGCCTGAATCATTCTAGTCCATGAAAGAACCAGGCTGAAATATTTATTTCTGCACATAATGGCCACCCAGATTTAGGACCATATCATTTTTCCTCTTGTGCCTTATCATTGCAGGTCACTGACAGGCCTGAAAGTGTTCAACCAACTGGAAGAGCTGATTGTGGACAACAATCTTCTTGGAAATGACCTCCGGTTGCCCAGGTTACCAATGCTCCATACCTTAATGCTCAATAAGAACCAAATATCCTTTCAGTCTAGTGCAGCTTTTGTGACCTAGTGCATGATTTACAACACAGGGAACAGAGAGTTAGGTAAGAGTGAACTCCCTCTCAGTGCACACACACCATTCCGTTTAGGATCTCCTCTTTACACACTTCAGGTCTTTAAATGCCCTTTAAATGGTGTTATTGTATTAAATTAAGATCCTCTTAGACTGAGGCGTTAGTAAGCAGTTACTACGACTGACTTTGTGCCACGGTGACCTCTAGTGGAAGAGAGACTTATAAACGCTTTAATGCGGCCCTGATGAGGAAGTTCGCTCTCTGCAGAGTGAAATAGCCACAAGGTAATCATCAGGTTGTTTCAGTAGATGATTTAATAGTATTGTTATTGTTTAAGACAGACGAAACATATGTTACAGGTATGTAAGATCCAGTATGATTCTGTTTCTTGCACTACTCATTAACAATAGTCGAAATTGATCAGTCAGAAAATACTGTAAAGATTTTTTTCTTGCTGTATGACTCAGTATGTAATGGCATAGCCTCAGACTCCCCTCTTGTGTTTCACCAGTACATGCAGCTTTTCTCCAACTGAGTGTCAGCTGCTCAAACCTGATTTGCCTTGTGAAGTGGTCTGCACATGCTAATGGGCCAATTATTTACACCCTGTAGTGGCCTGCTGCCATTGAAATTCAAGTGCAGCATTAGTGTGGTTGTATTTTGACACATTTGGGCTCCATTTACCAATGAGATGAATGTAATAGTGATGGATGCCCTGTGAAGTGGCTGTTTGTTTCACTGCATGGTGGATGAGAAGAAGTCACTAACCCTTTTACTACAGGGCATCCATCATATTGTCAAAGTTGTAATGTTCTGAACCAAGCCACCTAGGAAATGGAGAGCAAAACATGGGATGGACACAGCTCATTGTACCACCAGGCAAATTATCCTTCTTAAATATATGACAGTAACTCTTTCCTCCTTAAACGAACGCATGTTAGGTGCATTTAGGAGGTCTCCTGGCACCACAGCAATTTTTGACAGAAGTGAAATTCCAGAAGTGCAGGAATTCCTTGACTTGAACCCGTTGACACCTCACAGACATTGAAGAGCTGCTTGAGCATTTGCAGGAAGTGACACCAGCACTGGAGTATCTGAGTCTGTTGGGAAATGAGGCTTGTCCCAATCAGCTGGTCAGTTTGGATAAAGATGAGGACGACTACCAGAGATACAGGTCAGCGCACACATTTCCACACACATTCACCTACAAAGATGCTTTATATAGCCTGTTTGCAATGATTGATACCAGCTCTGAAATTTTTTTAACAACATTTACACTTTAATATTTAAGATATCTAAATAAATAGTAATACAATAATATGCTAATGCTATTTTACAAATACTATATGCTGTTATTTGCAGATTTGCAAGTATTACTTTATTTGGTTTCACCTTTTGAAGATATTCAGGGGTTTTATTTTAATTTTTTTTCATTTTCAATTTAAGTCGAAATGAAAATGCAACTTTGGATCATAAGTGAACGAAGTATCATTTGATTTATTTTAAAATCTTTAAACATCTCATGATTGAGGAAATGACATAACTTAGACAGAAGTGGATGCAAATGCAAGTCATAAGTTTAATAAATAGGAATAAAGCAAAGCACCAGGCACACCAAAATGAGCAAGGCAAGGCACAAAAAATACATGGAAATACAGACAATAGGCTAGCATGCTAATGCTAACCTAAGGACACGAGTACAAATGTAAGGGAGGCACACAAGACAACAGACAGAAGATAAGCGCACAGGATAATACTAAGCTAAAAATCAACTGAAAACACATAATGGAAAGGAATAAACAGCATACAAAGAAGCACACACAAAGCATATGGACAAAACAGGAGGGACTTGTGGAAACAACAACATGACCTGCACATAGATAAGACCAGAAAAAGAATAAGGAAAACAGGGGCATACTGCTGCAAAGAACACGCTGGGAGGTTATACAGGGTAAAATCAATTCATGTAAACATATGTCTGTCACCCAAAGACAACAAAGAATGGTTAAATAAATCTGTTTTGAAATCACTGAAAACTGTTGCTGTTGTTATAGCAATTGATGGAATGGAAAAACTCATCATCATCCTAGAACAGAAACATTTCAGTCTATTGCTGTCCAAGTGGGTCACACACCAGTGTGCGCACTCTTTTGATAAGTCTTGCCACTAGATTTTGTAACATGACTGTGAGGTCAGACACTTACTTCAGAAAATAAACCCTAGCTCAAATTGGCATTCCAGGTCATCTGGAAGGTGTCTAATGGAGTTATGGTCAGGGCTCTGTGCAAGTCTGCTATCGAAGGTGGCAAGCCATTTTAATGGAATTTATTTGATGGGCAGAAAGTTGATTAACTGATATGTTGGGGAAGTGAGAATCTATGAGAATGTCTTATTGAGGATCCTTGAAGTGTTCAGTACATCTTATTCTTCAGTTACTCTTTGTCTATGAAGAGTCCATGCCAGATCACTTCATATTACCAGTTAGCAGTGACTGTGGCTAAAAAAGCAGATCATTAATTTATTTATCAATTAATTGCCTTATCCTCTTAATCCTAGCCAGGGTCCAGAGAAAGCTGGTGCCTAGCCGGTGGCACAGGGTGCAAGACAAGAACAAACTTAGACAGGGCACTAATTCATGATAGCACACATGCACTCACTTACTCAAATACATGCTCACACTCTCAGGGCATTTGGAAACCAGGTCACAGTCACTTCTTTCATTAGAAAGTTTGGCCACATGGTGTATATAATTACTGGTGTTTCCGTTATTGATGACAACAGTGTATTGTTATTTAAATTTCTCTGGATACAGGGATGGTGCATATTTAAATTGCTGTCAGCACAAACACCGGCTGCACCTTTAGGCTTCAAGCCAATTTCTCTTAAATGGGACCTAACCTCCCATTTTTCCACCTTTGTGAGAACTTGCAAAATCGATTTCATGTGTGAATTGTGATAACCACAAACAAGAGGGTGCTTTATTTTTTCTTACAAGATGAAACGATGCATTCATTATCAAGTCTGGTCCCAGAGGAGTGCAATGCCATGCTATTTTACCACCGTTTTTCAGCTTTTCAACATGGTTTCTATAAAGAGGGAGAAAGGCAGCGTGGTGTGCAGGGATTCCTTTGTCTTAGTCCTAAGTGCATTTTTCATGACATGCCATTGAGTATGAATCATTGACAATACCAATAAACCTAAAAAGGTGCATCTCACTTACAGTATCTCACTTACAGTGCTTTGCTTGCTTCAATTAGTGTTAGATTCTCCAGATGACAGACAGCTGTCCTGGATTTGTAATGTAAAATAAAATGTCACAAAGTAATATGTCAGTTTGTCCATGATGCAATTTTTTCACACTGGTCATAGATATACTAACCTTGGGTACCACAGATTTATGTATAAATAAATACAGTGAAAAACCACTGTTGAAATTACTCTAATGAAATAAACAGATGTACCATTATGTTTAACGTTGGCATCTGAAGTTGTTTAGCACTGTTTAACTCAGGAAATGCAGCAGCAAATAAATATTTAATCTAGGTTTTTTGAAGGGTTGACATATTTTTGGCCCAGACCTATCTTAATAAGATTCGAAATTCCGTTTTCACTGATCCGTCTGTAGTGAACATGTAGACGCTTTTGCATCATTCTCTTTCCGCTAGTTTGTGCATTTTGTGCTCAGCTGGGGATCCAATGCTTGCTCTCCCTGTCTCTCTCTCTCTCTTACACTGTCTTATTCCTTCTCTCTTTCTCTTTCACTCACTCACCCACTCACTCACTCTCAATCTTTCTGAATCTTAATCTTGACATGTTGCTTCCACCATTTCAGTCAGCATGTGAAAGAATCTGTTGTCATGTCTGTATTTGTATTATTATCTCATGTCAATTTCTGGTTCTGAATGAAAGCTTAAAAATACATCTATAATGTTGCGCCAATGACAGCTTGACAGGTTTGTGTATCTTGTTTCCCAATCTATTTATATGCTGTTCTAATATATGTCAGTGGCTTAGTGAAGGTGTTGTTTTATTATTATTAAGTACCAACAATATCAAATGAAAATTACATTAACATTACATTATTTTCTAAATAAAAATGGTTTATGTTTCACACAACCTCAGCATGAAACCAATTAAAATATGACTTCTCTCAGTGAATTCTAATGGATTGTTTATGCATTTGTATATGTGCGCATTAAAATAAGCAGAAATGGCACATTCTCTGCAAAGAATATATGAATTAATTTAGAAAATCATCAAACCAGGGGTGCCCAAACTTTTTTAATTGGACAGAACTAAGTGCATGCTTAGACGCTTTAACTTATTAAATCTTTTTTGTGCAGATATTTTGTGCTATTTAAACTGAAGAATCTGAAGTTTCTGGACAGCAGAAGAGTGACTCCTAGTGAACACTTGGAAGCCAAGGCCCGTGGTGCATTCATGAAGGTGGTCAAGCCCAAAAGAGAGCAGGTCTGCTTAAATTTATTTATTTTCCTTAATTTCTAAAGTCTTCCTTAGTGTGCAATTCATAAGATTGGTGTAGTCCTGTCTAAAGTACTGAGTATACTATATACTATGAGTATACTATGATATTTCATGTACAGGCCCCTCACCTGTATGTATGATGCTACATACAGTATATTCAGAAATTAAACTGTGTCTGTTTCCAATGCTTTAAATGTATATTTTTACACAGTGAGCAACTAGTCTGCTTTCACTAGCACAAACCATACCACTGTGGCATGAGGAACGTCTGCAAACTCAAGAGACTGAAGGGTCTATTGAGAGGGGAACAATGAACGCAGACAATAAATGCCCAAGTTGAGACCTGCTGGGTTGTACTTATCGCCATTCCATCTCTCAAGTTCTTAGAATTCCCTTGTGCCATGGGGCAGCATCTGTGGCAGCGCAAGCAGACGTGGTGCCCCTGTATGGCAACCCTGGATGGCATACAGTACTGTGCAAATGTTTTTACAGATGTGTGGGGAAAAGGCTGCAAAGTAAGAATGCTTTCAAACAAATATATGGTGTGACCCTCCTTTGCCTTCAAAACAGCATCAGTACTTCTGGGTACACTTGCACACAGGTTCAACTCCCAGATAGACTCAATGATATTGAGATAAGGGCTCTGTGGTGGCAACGTCCTCACTTCAAAGACTCCCTGTTCATTTGTACGCTGAAAGTATTTCTTTATGGCATTTACTGTATGTTTGGGAATAAATTTGGAGCCACAAAGATAACTCCCTGATGGCACTGTAGGATGGATACATATCTGCCTGTATTTTTTAGCATTAAAGGCACAATTATAATCCTGACCAAATGCCTACCACCATTTGCTGAAATGCAGCCCCAAATTGCTATGAACCTCCACCATGCTTCACTGTTGCCTATAGACAAACAAGATGCCTTCTGTTACAGCCAAATATTTGAGATTATTATATATATTATATTTTTGATTCATCACACCAGAGCCTTCGGTGCATTTTCTGCACTCTAGTTCTTATGTTTTCAACAATGCTTATGCATTGTTGATACACTTGGCCTTGTTTCCAAATCAAAAGTATGGCTTTTGGGCTGCATTTGCGACATGAAGACCACATTTGACCATAGTTCTCTGAATAGAAGATGGGATAACCTGAGTTCCACTGGTTGCTGTTAGTTTTGAGCTGATGGTACTGCTGACATTTGAGTTTTGAAGGAAAGTCAGTATGATGTGTCATCTGCTGCAAGTTTTCTTGGCTGACCACTGCATATGTCAGATTTGTGTGCTTCTTCAGAAGATCTTGAAAGGCACATTTTGAAACCCCACTCTACCTTGGAACCATTGCCTGGGAAAGACCTTGCTGATGCAGTATAACTACCTTGTGTCTTGCTGTGCTCAGTCTTGCAATAGTGTATGACCTGTGACATGAATCCGTCTTCCACAACCCTCACTTCTGTAGCAAAGTTTGGCTGTTTCTCACCCAGGTTTAAGCCTCATATATGGCATTCTGTTCAGCTTATGACTGTGTATCAACATAATTATGAAAATTATGATAATTGTCACCTGTTTGGTATAATTGGTTAATCATACACCTGACTCTAATCCTACAAAATCCCCGTTTTTGGGTGAGTGTACCTAGACATATTGATGCTGACTATGAAAGAAAAGGGTAGTCACAGCAAATACTGATTTGATTTAGATTTAGATTGTTCATTCAGTTTGCATTTGGTTTATTGTCAAAAATAAATTATTTACACTTCTATGTTTGAAAGCATTCTTACTTTTCTGCATATTTTCACACCTTCCTAAAACCTTTGCACAGTACTGTTATTAAAGTAAACATTCCTGGTTTGTACACATTGGCCAAATAATGCCATGAAGACCACTGAACAAAAATGTAATAACAATTCAAATCTCACTGCCCACAAATATTAGGGGATATTACAAAATGAAATAATATTTTATACTTCAGCATCCAATACGATTGGTTACAAATGAAAACATACTTCGTTAAAATAGATTTTAAAAAATGTACTTAAAAGTCAGGAAAATCAGTATTACCATATACTTAATAATATGGTAAATTTATATACTACGGTTGTATTACTATTGTATTATTTTGACAAAATTGCTATACAGATGCAGCCCACAAGGTACACCCCCAAATCAGAAAAGATTTGAACTGTATGGGAAATGTGAATAAAAAAAAAACTAAAAACAAAACATTTTACATTAAATCTGACTTTTATTTCATTGCAGACAGTATGAACCCAAGATATTCCATGTTGCATCTGCAAAAGTAATCACTTTGTAATGGTGCCATTCGTTCTCACGAGACTTAAAATATATTTTTGCACTGAGGATATCAAGTAATGAAATGTTTCAGGTCTTATTTGTGAATGTAACTCTGTATTGCAGTGCTTTAACTCCCTTGTACATGTGGTTATATCAGCTATTGATTAATGATGGTCCTTGATGCATTACCGTCTGAGGGATCGGAGATCACAGGGGTTATGTTTAGCTTTGTGCCCTTTATGCACTGAAATTCCTCCAGATTCCTTAAATTGTTTAAGGATCTCATGCACTGTAGAGGGAAAATATGCATATCACTTTCAACCTTTCTTTGAAGAACATTGTTTTTAAACATTCGGGTAATTTTAAAAAATTGTTGACAAACTGGAAATCCTCTGGCCATCTTGGCTCCTCAAACAAGAAAAATCATGGCTCTAATCTGTTTGAAATCACATCATTATGTAATTTTTATTGTGTTACAGGCCTGAAATACGGGAATGGATGGTAATTAAGTAATAAAATATCTTGGGGTCACACTGTCTGCAATTTAATAAAAATAAATGTACTAGTGTTTTAAGTTACTTCTTTGAATTTTCCATTCTGTATCTACATTTTCTGATATGTGGTTGTAGTTGTAGAAGTCTGAAGTGACAAACATTTGCACAAGACAGAATCCAAATAAAGGATCTCTTGTGTTGTCATCAAATGATATTGGCTCATTAATTTGTGTTCTGTGTCTATAAACAGTCTGACATTGCAGATGAACTTTCACATCTGATACTCAAATGTTACTTCAACTACCTATGTGAATTTCAACCAAGATATAAAATCCTGAATCATGATTTTAGCAAGTTTTTAGAAATATACCAAGATATAAGCCAAAACCAACACAAACCCTAATTAGGGCCAGAGCATGGAAGCTGTTGTGCTGCAGGTATTATTATTATTATTATTATTATTATTATTATTATTATTATTATTATTATGTACATTTTTATTATTTTTTTTCAAGACTTGACCAGTATTTGATGTGGTTTTAATGAATGGAAATCCATTAAATTGTGTGTCTACTTAGTGATAAGTTGTAGACAGAATACAGCATAGTATTTTAGACAATTCTGTAATTACTGAGATAAAAGCACTGACCTTTTCAACAGCAGTTTTTAAGTAATGGAGCTGTTAAGTAATACTTCTATGCAACAGCTTAAATGTTATGCAACGAGGCACATTATTCTGTTTAATGCTGCATTATAAACACATTTATGTCATGTTTTCAAATAGATTATAGTATTCTTAAATGTAAATACTTTTGAAATATTCAAAAGTACATTCTACTGTATATTTTTCTCATAAACGTTTATTGACTTCAGTCTGCATCCAGGTGTCCAGGTCTCAGTGGGCACCATTTTCAATCTTGGCCTGGTATTACGAGTTTGTTAGTGCTCACAATCACATAACCATGACCTATACTCTCAGAACTTCTAATCTGGCTCATTGTGGGGATGTAAACTTCCTTCTGCTCCATCTCAAATACTCTCCCGCTTTGCCCTATTCTTCTTCCTGTTTTTTTTTTCCTTTTCACTCGCCTTGTCTCCTCTAGGGCATATAATTGAAAAACTTTTCTTCGACTTGATTCTGTGTAATTGTGCAGTTGTAAAATATTTATGCTGTGGCTGAGTGAGGCTTCATTGCTGTACCATTCCCAGAGCTGCACGTTGTATTTGCGAAGTAAATATGGTGGTAGCATGGCAAGAACAAAGCGGTCTCATGACACGCACTTGTGAGTCAACACTGGGTTTTCTAAAGTGCGTAAAGAACAGTTCACTCATCACCAGAGTCAGGCACACAGTTATTGTTTGAGCTTGAGATGCTGAAGTCACTTGCCTGATTCAACATTAAAGTCACACAAAAGACTGGCAAAGCAGCATGATGACTGAATCTCAGTAGGACGTTTGGAGTTGGAGGGAGCTAGTTACAAAACTAGGGATTGAAGTGTTATGCTATCCTTTCAAACTATCTCTGAATACATAATTTATTCATGAAATATAATAGTTACTTTTAAGTGCCTATTAACTGTGGGGATCTATTAATATGCAGTTTGCAATTCTTCCTCATCCGTTTCACAGCAGGCTGTCTAGCTAACAAGTAATACGGTAAATACAAGTGTGGTGATGGAGCCTCAATTTGTTTTGTCATGTTATTAGTGATTTGTTTGAAAGCAGCAGGCCTAGAAATTTGTTTTACATTATTGGTATCTGGTAGCCTTTCTTATTCGAAGAATTGCACAATAGGAACCAAAATACCCACAATTAGACCCCAGGATTTGTTTGTATTAGCCAAGTAGCAAGTAGCTAACTGTTAATAGAACTCACCATGGCTATATGTGTAATTGCAAATGGTTACAGTATCTCAGTCTCATGAATCCTCTGTGATTTAATAATTAGATAGGACCAAGCCATTTTTATATAATTAGCATAAGCAGATGGATATCATGCATGCAGATGACTAATATATAATAGCTAATAATGTCAAAAACTTGCTGTTACTTGTCATAGTTAGATGTGTGTTCAATATCTGATTCTCAGTTTGCCTCATAATACTTTGCCCATAACCACAGGAGCCTTCGGCATACACGCTCTAGGATATCTGTACTAGGATCGGACATGTGTGACCCCGGACATGTGTTTGTTTGGCTAGTGTGATGAACATGCATGAAGAGGTGTGCTTGGACATGGTTTACTGGACTTTTTTTGAGTAGCTTGATCTGAAAGTAGTGTTTGTTAGAAGTCTAAACAAAAAGAAATAGCAATATTTAAGTTAGTCTAAGGACTACAAATTGTAGAGAGTGGTGCTAAATTTCCGGCGTATACACACGGATGAACCAGCAATCGGTCACACTCCAAGCCGTTTCTTAACTAGAGCGTGCTAATTGCCTTAGATGATGTGCAGGTGCTTGAGTAAATGAGCTGCCACAATCCACTGGAGGATCTGGGAAAAGGCATGCCTCACGCAGGACCCAACTGCCAACACAAGATGTTGCCAAAGCTGCCCCAAAAACAAATTAAAACCAAACAAAGCACGTAAACACAACACAGTGAAAACATGGGGTAAGAGAAGCCCTTCATAGGGCACACCCCTGACACTGAGACCACTAACTGTCATTTACAACTGTCATTTCTTCCGCAGTCACCTGACCTAAACTTCAGTTCCATTTATGGGGTTGCTTGAAAACAGAGACAGCCAAGTATGCTCTTGGGAGTACTGTAACATCATGGTGGGATAGCATGGATCTATTGTACAAACATGCTGAGTTCATGCCAGGTCAAGCGCACACTGTTATTACAATGGGAGAAAATGGGGAATTGTTTTGGCTTAGTAGTTAAGTGACTGGAATGTGAAGGAAGGTCCCAGATTCAAATCCCACCTCCACCAGGCTGCTACTGTTTGGTCCTTGAGCAAGGCCCTTAGCCCAATTTTACTTGGATTGTAAGAATGTACCTGTTGTTAAGTTGCTCTGGATAAGGGTGCTATGATGGCAATTTGTTCTAACTGACATCATCATCGTGCTGATTGTCTGCTGACCAATAGTGCAGGTCACCAATTAATAAGCATCAAAGATAACCTAGGAGCGAGTGTGGCTGCCGGAAGATGATGGCATAATTAGCTATTTGTGTTTGCTTTTATGTTGCATCCAGCAGGGTGTCTTGCATTTAAAGACATGCTGGATTTAACCATGTTACAGCAGGCTGTAATTAGCACCTTAATATACACAAATGTCCCATTCAGCTTCACTGATGCAAAGAAGGTTCTGTGTAAGAAAGTGTCTTTTATTGTAGAGCCTGTTTTTATAGATAAACTAAGAAAGCAAATGTAAGTTCAAGATATTATTCTCAAATGAAAAAATACTGAAATAATTACTTTTTTTATGCAGAGGTTTTGGCAAGCAAAATGCTTTTTCATAGGTTATGTGGAAAATAAAAAATCATGCAGGCTGAACCACAACTCAGTCTATATACTGTTTAATTTTAAAGTATTGTATGTTCAAGTCTGATGAAATTTAAATATGGTTGATCTACACTAACAGTTAACAAAACTTACAGAGGTACTGAGAGAATTACTATGTGTGTCCTGTCTGTGTGACCTTGAAATAGTTAATCATCATGTTCAGAGGTCTCAGTGAACTTTTGACAGCTTTGAATCACATTACAATTGAGTGTGACCACGATTGAAGCTGCTTTTCAATCATGCCATTATGGCATTATATTCCGGTACACCACATGGTTTGCATCAAACTCTAGCCCACATTAATACAATATAAATACCATAACTTTTGAACATATTGACACTCAAATTGTATCCAGAGAGATGGAAGCCAAGATTTGCTAAACAGAAAGATCTCTTGTTGTTTTGAAACCATTATTTTGATCCTTGCTTTTGGCTTAATGAAATCTCCTATTGTTACATGAGGCTACAATTTAAAATATTTAAAATGGGCACAGTTTTGCTGAAGGAGATATTTATTATAGTGTGTTGCGAATCCTTTTCTCTTTTGCATTGATTTTTCCTTTCAGCATGCTCCAGTGACTTCAAACGATATATTAATGTAAGTGGTAGAAAATGAGCTGTCTTGCTCTTGTTGTCAGGTGTCTCTGCACAGATGATGTGTGTTGGAAAGAAGGAAGGTCATTTTGTAAGTTGTAGTTATGAGGACAGCATAATTTGGAATCCATTTATTGGTTTTCTCTTGAGAGAACATTCTGAACAGCACAGGGAACATTTAAACAAGCATGAACATTAAACAAGGGGAATCAAAAGGCAATGTCAGATCAAAGTTGAATAAAAGAAATTAAGCTGTGAGCACTGTTTTTTTTTTTAGTAAATTGGGCATGCAGGAATACCATAATGTGTTAATTTTCTTAGAGGAGTTAGAAGGTTGTGGAGAACAATGGTGTGAAACCACGTTGGGTACCGGGACAGTATTGAGAAAAACAAGTGGTATATTGCTGTTTTAGCATCCTGTGAACCCTTCAAAATATTGTTAAAATATTACATTTCTCCAGACATGTATGTCAAAACACTTGTACAAACAAATTTGTTCAGTTCATTGTTTCACTAACATCAGCATCGTAAACAAGTTTTACCGGAGATAAAGTAACTACAGCGACTCCCCTAATAAAATAATGTTTGGTATATACACTCTGAAATGTCAGCTAGATTGTGGTTGAATGAAATATTCGATTTGATTTTCATGTAAGGATCAGTTCACATCCTCCTCATGGGTAATGAAAAGCAGATGGCCCAAATGGAGTGGTTGGAGCCAGAATTGTGGTCCCATCAGCTCTTGTCACACAGGCTCCTTTCTCTGTATTCCATGCTGGCAAAGCCAAGATAGTTATGAAGTTCATATCCTCTGTGTATTTTTCATATTAATCTGCCTCTCAGAAAAGACCACAGAAAAAACAGAACCAGGCAAAGACAGAGCACCTAAAATGTGTCATGAATTCGTTGCAAAATCGTTGCATGTTTGACTCTTCAAGTTCAGTGCAAAAAGAAGGAAAGACTACTTTTTCCTTTTGCCTTCTCTCTCTTTGCAATTTCTCTTGTATGGCTGGTAAAGGCTGTTGTCATATTCACCTCCTTGCCTGAGAATTATGAGTTCCCTGAAGCATTGAAACATAATAAACAGAAGTCTATAGAGCTCAGTGCCACTGTGCCTTCAGTGTGTTTGCTGAAACATTTTATGGGATAAATCTTTCCTCAGAGACAGCTATAAAATATCGTTCACAATGGGAAGTGCAGCTCTACTAAATAAATTGCTTGGAAACAGAAGTTTATTACCACTTTCTACAGAAAGATTTACCTATTTTCATGATGCTGATGGTAGCATGTGTCATATTTCTCGTTTATTGAGATGCATGAAGCAAATATAAAATAAAGTGTTGTTACAACATGATGAACTGTCACCAAGTTCTGTCAAACTGATGTTAATTTATACAGCTAAATGGTTTGTTTATAAAGCTCACATTTTGCATCTTTGGACTCCTGAGTGACACACAGGTCTAACTATTAGATTGTGAGTTTCATTTGTGACAGTAGCATTGTTATTTTTCTCAACCAGAGTGACTTCTGTGAGCTGCTGGAGACAGGACAGTTAGTACTTTCTAACCACGTGTTTTAACAGTTTATGACTTTGCTTAGTGCACATAGAAGAATATAAAGTGAGTACCACAATGTATGACTCTATGCACAGCCAAAAAATATTAAGGGGTCAAATACATTAAAAATATCATCTTGTTCAAAGCCATCACCCCTCTGTAGTGACCATGAATGCAGTTGGGGAGACCCAGTACAGTCTGTACAGTTTATAGTGTTTCAGTTAAGTGTTTTCAGTTTTCAATTAAATAGATTTTAGAAAGATAATTCAGAAGTAAAGCTTTTTAAGCCTACTGCTAGTTGGAATATTTAATTTCTGGAACACTGAAATTGGCTGCTGGGCTGTGGTGGCACAGCAGTTAAGACACAATCGGCCAGAAGGTCCATGATTCAAGCCCTAGCACTGGCAAAATGTCACCATTGGGCTCTTAATCAAGACAATTGCAGGGCTTGTACATTATTTATCAGTTGTAAATGACTCTGGATAACTGTCTACTGAAAGGCTACATATAATTAAGTCAACCCACCCCTAGTGATGACTAAATGTGCATTACCAAATTTTCATTTCATTCAGATGTACATTTTGGCATCTGTTTGTCTGTAAGGTTAGCAGTGATACAGTTAATTACAATGTTTGAAACAATGTGTTAGGGGGTTTATGGTTGTGGGAAATTGTGTTCCCTCGTGGTATGAAAAGCATAAACAAAGAAAACCTCAAGCCTTCAGAGTTGTGTGCACAGTAACACAACTTCATCCCACTCACTCATACACATGTTGGCTACAGGCCTAAGAAACATTTCCCTAACCATACTATACTGTAACTTTCGCTGCTGGAAAGTAAGGATTCTTTCTGCACTGTGTAAAAGATGACTGGGGAAAGGATGGGCTTTTCCAAGGTGTTCTGTGGGACTGAGTTTGGGGACGATCTCAGCAGTATAGTGTGTGATAGCTGCTGAATCCGCTTTGGCAGCTGAAGTTCTAGAGGTCATTGTGAGGGCACAGTAAATGAAAGAAAAACACTTCCAATTAGAGCCAGTGACTCACAATGTCCACATAAATCAGATGACATGGCACATCTTAAACAGACTGTAAAACTTTAAAGCATGGGTAATTGTTAGTGATAGGACCACAATTGATTTATGGCACTCTACAAAGCAGAAAGATATGGGTGGTTGACCTCAGTGTCACATCACTCTTATTACAGAAGTGGTAAATTATACATTTCTGTTTAAAAACAAGCAGATGTTCTTGATGAGTTCTACTTGAACAGTCATAATGATGTCTCTAATTGGTGTTGCTGAAATGTGGCATATTATAAAACTCACTTTTTCAGTGCTTGTTGGGTATCTGAAGTGGCACAAACTAAAATCAAAAACCCAGTTCTAAAAAACTGGACAAGCTATTCAAATTAAGTTCTCTTTTCAAGTCAGATGTGTTATACTAAACAATAAAAAATTTGTTCCCTGAACACTTTTTGGGTGTATGTAGTGATAATCAATTTTAAATCATCCTATTATACAGCCAAATTATCTTGTGAGTACCACATTTGTGATATATTCTGTTACAGTAATATGGCAAGAAAAGAAGTACCATGTTATGGACTGTTACATTTGCCTGAATAATGTATATGGCATGTTACAAAAGTCTGTTGTATACCCCAATCTGCTTTCAGCCATGAAACCAGTGCCACATATAGAACAGGTTAACCTGGTTTGGAAAAGGACACTAGACTCTTTATGCCTGGTTATGGTCATCTGATAAAACATCCAGAATGACCATGTCAGTTATGTCAAAAGCAAAAGTAGAGCTATTTGGTTCAAGACTGAAAGGATGTACTCTCACTAGGTACAAAAAAATCCATCTTTTAGAATATTTGCAAAACTTTTTATGTAGGTTGATAAAATTTGTTTCTGCACTGATGACATTAATTGATTGTTAATGGCCGTGGACTGTGCACATAAGCCACAATAATGTATTATTATAATATAATTATTATATTATTAACATAATTATTATAAAAAAATGTAATGATCTTAAAAGTAGATGGCAATGTCCACCCTTCATTAACCATTCATCAGATTTAACATTTAAGAAAGCAATTAACAAAGATGGTCATGGATTTAGCTATTTGAGACCTATATTTTCAGGAATAACTGATTATGAAAGACATTTCTGCCCTCAAATCAGGCAACTCAATGGCAGGGAGTCTGTAGATCTGCTATTGGGGCCAATATCATGGAATTTAGGGATGTTATTAATAATATTCTTGGCAAACTACACTGAGCTGTTTGACAATATACTTAAAACATACAAAACCGTGGCATGCAAAATATAATGGAAATTCGTTTTCTGAATTCATACTTGGACTTTTCTGCTAATATTAGTGCAGTCAGCTGCAAACATGGTTAAACATTTTACCAGGTCATGGTGGACATGGAAAAACTGTATCAGGGAAAAGTGGAATCCACCAATGCTGGCTGCATCTGTAAACTGGCACCAGATGTTGACTACAAATGTAAATCGGCCGCTATAACATTTTAGATTTAACTGAGCTAAGAATATGTGTCAGCTTCATCATGTGATTTAACATATGATTTACTGACTCACAATTCAATCACTCTTATCTGCTTGATCCTAGACCGGGTCGTGCGATAGGGTGCAAGGTAGGAACAACAGTAGACAGGGTGTAAATTCATCGTAGGGCACACAAACTTTTGCACATACTAGAGACACTTTAGAGACTCCAGTTAACCTAATATGCATGCTCTCTGTACGGTGGGACGTGGACACAGGGAGGATGTGCAAACTCCACAAAGAAAGGACCCAGACCACTTCAGTTGGAAATTTACGGTATCTCAGGAGGCGACAGTGCAACTGTCGATGCCACAATATAATATGATTTAAATTGAACTGTGTTTTAATGTTTCTTTAAATTCAGATGTGATACAGTTAATCAGAAATTAGTTTAGTGTTCAGTTGTCATTGAGTTATTGTTTTTAAGCAAGTAGTAAAGCTGTTCAATATAATCCTACACTTACAGATAGAATAAATATTTTTTTATCACAACCGTAAATTATGTTTTGACATCTTGTCTCTACTTACACACTTTCCTTGATGACTGATCCCTGAGTATTTTCTCTAATTACTTTCTCGTACACAAATAGTAAGTTTAACTATCATTTTTACCTAAAAGCTGTTTCTATATATAACAATACTAATAAATGTTTTGTTTGTTATTGCAATTCACCTTCGTTATTTTTATCTGCTGAGTTTAAATGTGTTAACCAAGTTTTATATAATCTAATGTAAATGCTTTATACAACCTTTTTTAAAGTCATTCTTATCTTTTGTCTACACTGGTAGGCAGGTTGAGTTATGCTAACACTAAATGAGTTGCTATTTCACTTCAAACACAGTACTCAGTTAGTGATGTTTCTGCAATTACAGAGTCAAAGACAAGCATGTCCCACTGCACCAGTTCTTGTAGTTTAATTACAGTTTAACTTTTCAGTTTTCCTCTGATGACTGTAAGATGCTGCCAGCCTAATTAAACACAGATGGCTTATTCAGAAAGGCTTCAGTGTGCATACACCATGTAGCTCGGGACCATGACTGAGCCGGAGCTTCGATGGAGCCAGATCATTAGGCATATTTAAAGTAATCCTTTTTCTGATTGTATCACATAAAGTTAATTGCGTCATCATGATTTATATGCATATGCAAATGAGCTCAGTTGCCTCTGTTATTTTTGTAACACTTAAATTAGACTTTATTAGGGTGAGGGGAAGCTGATAGAGATTTATCTCTTAGACAGTCTACTCAAGGATAAACACATCACTGACCTCAGGGACATATGTGCACCAGCCAGAGAGCAGACAGCTTTACATGCCACATTTCCATGTTGTTTTTATTCCTAATTATCATCTGAGTGTGTAACTAAGGAGCTGTTTCCTGAATACTAAAGGTGAGAATCATATAAATGTAATTAGCATAGGCTGTATTGCAAAATGATTGTGGTTTATAATTTTTTTGCAATAGATTATAGTGTGCAGTCGTATGAATTCTACAAAGTGCACCTACACCCCTCGTATTCTGTGGCACCCTGTGAATCTCTAGTGAACTCCATGCCCAAGAGAGTTTCACTTAGGGGTGTACTAACTTTTACCAGCAGTTTAGACATTAATGGCTGTGTGTGTTAGTTTGAGGGCACAGCAAATTTGCACTGCTAAACGAGCTGTAGACTGACTACTTTACATTGTATCAATGTGTCATATCTGCATTGTTGTGTCATGAAAAGATATAATACTATAGTTACAAAATTGTTCTCACTTTTGTGAGATACTGTATATAGTAGGTGGGGCTAATAAAATGTATAGGTAGAGTACACACAGAAAGGTGGAATTAATGCTATGGATGATTGCATTAGTATTTACTTTTTAATGTATGCATCTAAAATATGTTTAGTCTGTATCTAATATATATTTTAGATTAAAAATTGGGGCTTCCGCTTCAGATTTTGAAATTAATGTAACAATAAACTGATACAGGATAAAATTTGCAAGTTGTCAGTTTTTAGATGTTTTAAGCCTATATGTGTTGTAAATTCTATACTAAAGTGTAGGGGCTTACATATGGGTTATATAGTACATAGTGTAAGTACATTTTTGCATATATACTGAATTGAAGCTAAAAACAAATTGTGATTATGGCTGACTAATTGAAAGAATATTTTTATTTGTCAAGTGAGGCTATCATTTTTCTCATAGAGTAATTGAAAATCTGTAACAATATTGCACCCTCCACAATTATTGCCACCTCTGGTTTGGATGTGCTAAAAGCCTTAATATAAATTACATTCTTATTGCAGAAGCATAATCTCACAATGAAAATAGTTGAAAAATGTCACCTGTAACTTAAGTAAATAAAATACAAAAATCACTGACTAAGAAATATTTTTTTTCATAAAATTATTTGTTCCACAATTATTGGCACCCCTAACAATTCCTAGAAAATGAATGTAATTGAAGCATTTCTGTAATTTCTGCTGTAGTTCTTAAAGTTGATCAGAGTATCTTTGAACTTTTAATTTGTAATTCATCACTTTATGTTCCCTGGGTTATAAATATGATGTGACACAGAGGTCTGTTTCTCTTATCCACTCTTCAACATGGGAAAGACAAGAGAACGCAACATTCAAGCAAGGCAAATGTGTGCCGACCTTCATGAGTCAGGCAATGGCTACAAGAAAATAGCCACTCTTTTATGCCTGCCCATATCTACAGTCAGAGGACATTTAAAGCAACGTTAACTGTGGCAAACAGTGGCCTAGATGAGGACACAAGTTTATCTTGCCACGACACACAGTGAGATGGTAAGAGGATGGTAAGAAAAATAAAAAGCTCACCGTTAGAGAATTGCATCAAAGAGTAGTATCTTGGGGTCACGAAGTCTATATAACAACCTTCAGGCACTATATCTACATGGCAATAAGCTGTTTGGGAACCTTCTTAGGGTGCATGGCATAATAAAATACCAGGGCATTTAAAAACAAAATCTGGTGGCCTCTGCCAAAAGATATGTCGTTGTTAGGTCTTTCAATAACTACCCTAAATGTGCCCAAATCTACATGGCTATGGTTCACTAGACACAAAATCAAGCTCTTCCTATGGCCAGTCCCCAGACTTCAACCCAATTGATAACCTGTGGGGTGAGCTAAAGAGAAGAGTACAATGTCAGGACCCAGGACAATTTAGAGAGATTGTGCAAAGAGCAATGGTTAAAAATCCCTCTCTGTGTATTCCCATCCTGTGACATAATAGGAGAAGATTAAGTGCTGGCATTTGTACAAAGTATTAACATCACGGGTGCCAATAATTGCTGAACAGATTTCATGTTTAATAACCATTTCTTAATGTTAATGTTTTTTCCAGCTGAATAAATTGACTTGATTTAAATGCTGGATTTTCTCTTTTTTGCATTGTTGTCCAACTTTTTACTGAATTTATTAGAAGCCCAAGAACACATCTTAATGAGGGGTGCCAATAATGTAGAGGGTGCAGTAATTGTTTTGTTTAATAATGTCTTGTTTTGCATAGTCTTTGTACTTGTATAGTTGTTTATTTATATGGACTCATTTATTGTTGTTATCAGAACCACGTGCCATTTTAGCAATGGACACACAAGCTCAAATTGATACATAAGGTTACATCGAGACTAGTCATATGTACAAACTCCATTCAATTAACCTAGTACATCTCTTTGGACTGTGTGAGGAAACTGGATTACCCAGGCATTCTTGCTGTGAGGCGACCAAGCCACCGCGCTGCCCTCTTATTAAGTAGTAAATTTTTACTAAATACTGAGATCTGGTGCTACTCCTGGCATAAGTGGGATTACCTCACTCAGAGTGTGATAATGATAAGATAAGAATGATAAGAATCACAATGTTGATGGCAAAATTATGGAATAATTACATAATAATTTCCCTTTCTAAACAAATACTGGCACAAATAAGAAACATGAAAATTAATATGCAGTTTTAATAGATTATTTAATAGATTATATATAACATTAATCTGTTTTTTAAAATAGTTTTTCCATACCTCAGTGTGCTGTTACATATGGCTAGTTAAAAGAAAATGTTTCCAAAATGTAATACAAAAGCGTAATTAATTGATACCAAAGGAAGGGATTATTTACAATATACAATATTACACAATATATACAATATAAACCAGAATGGAAAGGTTATAAAAAAGAAAACAAACAGGTAGACCATGTAAGACGCCAAAGGGTTAGGATAGAAAACTCAAAGCAGTTTGGCTTGAAAATGGAAAATGCACAACAAAACAAATGAAAAACACATTGGCTGAAACAGGAGTCAATGTATGTGACAAAACTGTAAAAAATTGGTGAAATGAAATAGGGCTTAGAAAGTCAAGTAAAGCGAAGTAATCATGGAGGGTGAATGGAGATATTCAGCAATGAATTACAAAACTTCACTGGGTAATGTTGGAACTTTTGTATGGTGACATTTCTGAGAAAGAATAAAATTCCTGCATGAATAAAAAAAATCCATCCTCATTTATTATACAGGGTTTCTTTCAAATAAAGGACAGAGGCAGGTGGCAGTCATTACCTTAACACTTAATGGTAAGTTATACTGTACATTGAAATGATAGATAATGGACTTGATAGTTGGATTGATGGTTAGTCTTTTCCAGGATAAAAAGCATTTGGCGAATCATTGGCACAATAACTTGATAACATGACCAGTAAACAGTCTTGAAAGTTTTTGTTGGAAATGTAACTAATTGATCCACTGGACTGTGGTAGCCTAGCAGTTAAGGTACTGGACTCTGGACCTCATGGTATGAATGAAATATCCCCTAATTTTTGTGAGCAGTGTAATTGGTGGCGTATTTTTTTCCAAATAAGCTATTTCTAATAAGAACTTAAAGCTATTATAAGGTTGTTAAAATACCAATTAAGGAGAAACAACATAAAAATTGTGTTTTATCACTGGTGATTCCATAATGTGGTATGGGAAAATCTTATTAGTTAAAATGTTATTTGTTTAAACTACTATGAAATTAGAAGCTGGATGACCATCCATTTAATTCTGGTGATTTTATTATTTTTTCTAGGAGTAGCAGAACTAACTTATTCAGTTCATTAAAGAAAGCTCTACATAATGGCTGTGTGTAGCATAGCAATAGGGTCACATACATTGTGAAGTAGTTTTATGTAGCACCTTGGTCTTGGAGGAACATCATTTAGTTTCCCTGAGTTCTGTACATCACTGTGCACGGATTAAATGACAATAAAAACCATTTGACTTGACTTGGCTTGGCTTGACATAATATAACCCTGCCAGGGTAGGGAAAGCACTAATATCAGAACTGCTGAAAAAATCTTAGCTAAAACTACAGTGACTAAATGGTATTGCCCATATTATATAGTGCCAACTTACATTAATATGAGCAGTGATGTTTGAAAGTTGGTGATACTTTTAGAATAGTAAATGTACTGCATAAATATAACAAACATCAGATTTAGGTAACGTGTACTTGGTAATTTATTTATTGCAAAATCCAATACATTGTTCCTTCATTTATCGTGGAGGTTACGTTCCAGGACCACCCGTGGTAAACGAAAATCCGTAAAGTAGGGATACTATATTTATTTAAGTATTCATACACTATTTTAGCCGTAGAACTTGCAGAATTTGTGGGTGGCATTGTAGGGCTTGAACGAATTCAGTCTATAATGAAACTTTCACAAACAGCGAACACAACATTGCAGACAAAAACAAAAAAAAGTCATGTCATCAAGTAGTTACTCAGGCGGGCGATGCTCTAGTCTTGCTTCTCGTTTTTGGTGTGTATTCATTTGCTGAGTAAATACATTATTGTAGTGTTTTTAACTGTTGAATAATCAAGCAACATGCTGAAGTCATGGAACGTTCTCGTTACTTAACACGCCATACATAGCACACCATACATCACTCTCGTATCACCCATGCTCCATCCGTACCGAGCTTACAGCATGTCATATCCTACTCATTTAGTAGACACAACAGCTATTTACTGTAAATCCTAATACTTTATGATTTATAACATTCCTTTATTGTTAGAATTAATATGTGTAATCAATTTTCATACATTTTTTGATTTTTTTAATGTAAATGTTCTGCAAAAACCCGCAAAACAGCAAAAATTATATTTTTCCATTAATATCTTTTCAAAACCCGCGATGCACCGAGTCCATGAAAGGTGAACCACGAAGTGGCAAGGGAACACTGTATTACAGATATCTGAGTGACAAATACAGTGGGTACAGAAAGTATTCAGACACCTTTAAATTTATCACTCTATGTGTCATTGCAGCAATTTACTAAAATAAAAAGTTAATTTTATTTCTCATTAATGTACAGTCAGAATCCCATCTTGACAGAAAAAAACAGACTGCAGATTTATTAAAAAAGAAAAACTGAAATATCACATGGTCATAAGTATTCAGCCCCTGCTCAGTATTTAGTAGAAGCACCCTTTTGAGCTAGTACAGCCACAAGTCTTCTTGGAAATTATGCAAGTTTTTCACATCGTGATTTTGTTATGATATGTGGTAGGACCCAAGGATGCGGGAGTGATGGAATCCCATAACATATAATGGGGAAATAATATACAAAGAAAAAAAAAACAAAGTAAGAAATGGCACGCCGCTGTGTTGCCTCCCTACTGGGACCAATGCGCGAACTGATAGGAACCCTAACAGATTTGGGGATTCTCTGCCATTCTTCCTTGCAGATTCACTATTGGGATTGTATAGGGATTGTATCAGTTTGGCTGGACGGTCTAGGGAGAGTTCTGGTCGTCCCAAACTTCTTCCATTTAAGGATTATGGAGGCCACTGTGCTCTTAGGAACCTTGAGTGATGCAGACATCTATTGTAACCTTTGTAATTTGGCCACAATTCCTTGGGCAGTTCCTTCAGTCTAATTTGCATTGGTGTGTACCTTCCCTAATCAAGTCTAGTTAGTTCCATTAAAAACACTTAAACTCCAAAGAAGGAGTAGAACCATCTCAAAAAGGATAAAAAAATGGACAGCTTGTGAGTTAAATATGAGTGTCACAGCAAAAGGTCTGAATACTTATGACCCTGTGATATTTCAGTTTTTCTTTTTTAAATAAATTTACAAAAAAAATCAACATCTATTATTTTCTGTCAAGATGGGATGCTGAGTGTTCATTAATGAGAAATAAAATTAACTTTCTTGATTTTTGCAAATCGCTGCAATGAAACAAAATGTCAAAACTTTAAAGGGGTCTGAATACTTTCCGTACCCACTGTATATATAACCTTTTCTTTTAGGTTCTGAACCTTTTCTGTAGCAATAACTGCAACTATAATTTTCAGCAACTGTTGCTCAGTTCTGCACATTGGCTTAGAGGAAATTTAGCCCACTTTTTGTACAGAACAGCATGAACATGAACTGCTGACTTTGGGTCATTCCACAGCATTTCTATCAGAATAATGTCACTACTTTGATTGGTCATTGCAAAAAAAAATAACTGTATTTTAACCATTCTTTTGTGAAATGACTTATTTGTTTTCGTTGTCCTCTTGTGACATAACTCAAATACTGTTTAAATTATTAGTTCACGGACCTGCCCTGTTCATGATACTTCCACCAGCATTTCACAGACTACACAAGCTTCTTATTATAATAAAATTCTATTTTGGTCTGACTTGTCCACAAGGTTTTTCCAGTCGACTTCTGGCTGTTCCACATGAGTTTTAACAAATTGCAGACAAGCAGAACTGGAGGCATTGGCTTTCTCCTGCCATGCACACCATTGTTACTGAGTGATCTGGTGAAATCGTTACCATTAAGCAATGTGAGAAAGAAAATTTGCTTATAATTCCCTGCGTTCTTTTGTGTAACCTTGCAGACTATAACAACCCCAAATCAGGAAAGGTGGGATGGTATGGAAAATGCAGATATATTAAAAAACTCAGTCTGTCTTGCATGTACTTCGACGTGCCTATTATTTTTCAACTTTTCTAGGCTCAAAGGCATCTAGGATCAATGAAGTTGATCAGACAAAACAATATATATTATGGTTTCATACTGTCTGTAATGATATACAGTATCTCACAAAAGTGAGTTCACTGCTCACATTTTTGTTACTATTGTATTATATATTTTCATGACACAGCACTGAAGATATGACACTTTGATACAATTTAAAGTAGTCAGTCTACAGCTTGTAAATTTGCTGCGCCCTCAAAATAACTCAACACACAGCCATCAATGTCTAAACCTTACGAAAGTCAGTACACACCTAAGTGAAAATGGCCTAATTGTGCCTAAATGGCGTAAAGCGTCAATATTTATTTCATTAGTATTATATTATTTTACAACACTGCCTTTTCTTGGCCATGGACATCATGCACTTGACATCATCTGTACCAAATAAGATTATCTTGGCCTCATCAGACCACAGGACATGGTTCCACTAATCTACCTGCTTGTCTTCAGCAAACTGTTTTTCAGGCTTTCTTGTGCATCATCTTTAGAACATCTTTAACACTGAATTTAACACACCTGCTCCCCATTCACGATCTTGTAACACTAACAAGGAACATGATACAGGGGAGGGGATATTGCTAATTGGCATAATTTGGCCATTTTCACTTAGGGGTGTACTCACTTTTGTTGCGAGTAGTTTAGACATTAATGGCTGTGTGTAAATATTTTGAGGGCACAGCAAATTTATACTGTTATACAAGCTGTAGACTGACTACTTTACATTGCAAAGTGTCATATCTTCAGTGGTGTCCCATAAAAGATATAATAAGATAGTTACAAAATTGTGAGCAGTGTACTCACTTTTGTGAGATACTGTATATCATTACAGACAGTATGAAACCACAATAAGTAATCTTTTGTCTGATCAATTTCATTGATAACCCTAACCTAACCCTAGATCCCATTTTTAAATAGAACAGGGTGCCCACTCATACCTGATTTCATTGATTGAAAAAAGTACCTCACTCTGATTTCACATTAAAATTAACTACAAATCGTAGAGGTTTGCAGACTAATGTCATTCACAGATATGTAATTTTGGATCGTGTTCCTCAATAAATAAATGACCATGATATTTCATCAGATTCAAAGATAATTAAATTCAATCAATAAACTCTAAATCAATAAATGTCACCTATATTCTTGATTGAAAAGCTCTTTGCCGAGGCTTTAGAACATAATGGATGGGGTGATGAAGTGATTGGCCTGAAACTATGGGAAGTCTTTGTGCAGAGCAATAGCTGGTGACTTGCAGGATTTGAGGAGGATGCTGAAAGTGAAGTCGCACTATTCAGGCTTATGCTTACACAAGGACTCTTTGTGGTTTTTAAAGCTTGTCAGAAATGTCAGACATAGTAAGAAAAAGTATATTGTTTTCAGCACTTGGATTCCCTTCTTTGTGACATCTGCCACTCTGTAAAAATGATAAATTCTTGCCTCATTAGCCAGCGGTGTGGGATTACAGCCTGACAACACATTAATCACTTGCCTCTGTGGCAGGTCCCACTCGCAATAGGCATTGTTAACAAAACTTTTCTAATATGTCATTCTCCTTGCTGACAGCCTGTAATGAATCATTCTGATTGACAGCCCTGATAGATTACACTATTTATGCTGTGTGTAATGAAAGATAGCGCTTCCACCTACTGTCATTCCTGAGATGATGATAGCCCACCTCTGAAAAAGAACATACAAACGTTACAGAGGAGAAAAGAAAATAAGAGAAACGGCAATGAAGACAGACATTGACATGGCATTGTGAACTATAAGCACACAGTGTTCTTTCCTTTTTGTAGCAATGACTTGCTTGATAATAGGGAATACTTTTAAAGATGTCTCTGTAGAAACAGCTCTATTGTGATCTGGTACAAACAAGAGTTGTAGATTTGGATTTGGATTGATGCCATTACTATAAATTGTGAAATATAGTTAATACTTTCAAAGTTTATGCACTGATACGGAGTACAGATATAGGGGGTGTTTTATTAAAAATATATTATCTCCTAAATATTGCTGCTTGTCTATGCCTATTTATCATGTGGGTTTGACTTACTCTGCATTATTATTTTTATACTAGATTTTTGTGAGTTTGCATTGTTTTTCCCCACTTAACTCTTGCTGATGGTTTTGTCAGGAAGGTATGCCATGTAAAAAAGGAAGGGATTTCAAAAGAGAAATAGTCTATCATGCAGCTGCCAGCTAGAGAATTTGGTGCTTTTCTTGTGAGACAACAAGCTGTCAGGAAATTAGTTAACTGGAGCATATTGTGGAGAGGCAGGTAATTTACCTTCATTGATGGCATCACATAATGGGCCGCAGGAGTCGGCTCCCTGACCTGCCACTGCTTTGTGTATAATGCAGAATTTAGTGGCATGCTCAATGCATCCTGTCAGCTGCAGGATTGGATTCTCAGCCCACTATAGCTCAGCTTGCAACATATTGGTCAATTATTTCTGAGGCTGTCAACCATGGGAGACACTGTTATTTAGTGTGTGTTAACTTTGCATCATTAAGACACCATGCGACAGGGATAGGCCGTCGTCAGCATTATTTATTTTGATTTTGCCAAGAATTGTTTGACCTCCTGTTATGTTAAGCTAGCATGAAAAAATAGCGGTGGGTGACAAGATGAGATTAAAATTTGGAAAATTGTTTAAATGTTGAGTTCTAACTGATTTAACTGTTAAACTGACTGCTATGTACATTTGACTACATTTGCTGATAACATGTTTTTACCCACGTGGCAGCATGCGTCTTATTGTTCTTACTAGAATGCTAAAACTGTCATCGCAGCATTGTTTGGTTCATATGTAGTGATATGTAAGATATTGAACATTCAGTGCCTCATATACAGCCCGCATATGTCTTCCATTACATCATTGCATTAGTCAATTAATATTTCACGGTTTATGGGACAACTAATCGAATAAACTGTTTAGAGCTGTGACAGTATTGACTTTTATTTGCAATGAGTTCACTGGCTATTAACAGATGCAGCAGTAAATAAACATGGCGGTGTCTCTGGAGAGAGCGAATAGCTGTTGCAGTCATAATAGACTCTTAGACTGAGGAGATAGGAGAAAATCAGTGGCTTATAGGTATGTTTCAGCATTGCAGCAAGTTTAAATGTCAGTACGAGGGATAATGAGAAACTAGAGTGAGAAATTTGTTGCAGTGTAGGCCTTATTTACCACTTGACAAATACTGCAATCCAAACCAAGCATGATTTTCTCCCCCTTGTTGAGAGTTAAGCGGATGTGTATGTGTGAGAGTGCTAGTGGAAGGTCAGACCTACCCTAACAGACAGAGCTGATACCTCATCATGTGTCAGCTCAGCCTGTATAGAGCAGAGCAATAGACTGCAGCTTTTCCATCACTTGGACATCTCTACACTTGAGAACAAACAGCTGTGGCTCATCACAGATTAACTGGACCAGAGCATGGCAGTAAAGCTTAATGTCATGCCTTGCTGTAGCCAAATATTTGGTAAAGATTAATTACTTCTTACTTCTAAGTAACAGGGATTATTTTACTGACTACTTATTGTGAAAAGTAATCACAATGCTCTACATCTAAGTTACTCCCTAAAAACATATTAATTAGAACAAACTATAAAGTCCAAGGATAAATGTGAACATCACTTTCATTTTTTTTAAAAAGAACAGTCATATTGATATTGTTTGAATGAAGTTGTTTGTGTTTACTTGAGGCAGTTGCACAAATCTGGCTAGCAGTTGTCGCTAAGTCACAGGGTTTTGAATGTTGAGAAACACTCTTTTCCCAAATTATACAAACAGGCATTAAAGAGCTAATATATAGCTAAATGGTTAAAATATATAATATTGTTACATTTTACACTTACAAACATGAGTAATGCAAATAAAGGTGTTTTATTGGTAAGCATCAATGACTGTAACTTGACTGTAAAGTGACTTTGCTGCAGGTAATTAGATAACAAATGAGAGCCAGTGATGTTTACAAATCAAAGTGGTCAAATTAAAATGTGGCATAACATAAAATTATGTTGTTTCATTTTTTTTTTAGTTTCTGTCTCTGAATATGGCCAGTTTAGGCTTCCATCATTCACTCAATGCTCCTAATTCAGAGGCTCTCCACACTGGTTTGAATGAGAGAAAGACAAGCCCATTTTTCCCATTCAGATTTTTAAAAGAGAGACTCATAGTCATTAGAACACAGTTCTCCTGCTGGCTCTGGGGTCAGTCGCAGGCCAGCTGGGTCAAGTGACACTCACATTGTATTCATTCCTTACTTAGTTGTGATAGGCTGAGAAAGATTGAACGTGTGCAGCATTACTGATTAATGCCAAAACAGTCACACTGCTGCATATACATTAGTGTATCATTTTAGTGTTAGCATATTCTCTGCATCAGTATAAAGGGGACGAACTAAGCATGTGAAGAAACAAATAGACTAGTCTGTAATTTTAGAACTATAAAGTACTTCTGTATGCTAAGTTAAACTAATCAAATGAACATTGAGTGTAGAAACAAGGAGGTGGTCATAATGTTATGCCTGATTTATACTTTGGTATGTGTTTGACACCAGTTTATAGCAGGCTTGCTAGCCTATTCACTTCAGATTTTTTGAAAGATGATTGGGCATTATTATGAATGAAGTGCCTGTTGTGAATTTCACAAAAGGAATCCTCCAGGGTCCCTGTTTGAGTTTTGGTCCTCCCAAAATGTTTCTTCCTTCTACATTCAGGGAGCGTTTCCTTGCCACTCTCGTCGTAGGCTTGCTCAATTTAAGAATGTCCTTTTAAGAAAATATAATATTGTAAAGCTATTTTGAGACAATGCACAATTGCAAAAAGCGCAATATAAATATATATGGCATGTGCTGCAGTTCTGCTCAGCAATTCAAAATTTACTTTTGAACTGCCCTTAACATACCTGGACATGTGCACCAGTAAAATAGTTCTGATAGTGCCTCAGATAAGGCTTTCCTTTTAAACACAAATGTAATATATGCCGGTCCCAACTGTTGTGCTGCAATGTGAGGGACCCTTCGTAGCAAGGGAGATCTGCTATTGACTGACGATACATATACTGCTCTCAGAACTGACCAACACTGAACATTACAAAGAATTAATTGATAACAAAAAAAATTTGAACTTCCATGTTCTTGGAAGTTTCACTGGCAGTGGGCTGGTGTAACTGCGACTCAAGGCTGTGTAGCCCCAGCCCAGACTGTTGCTAGTTAGACCAGTTTATTTTTAGATAAACCAATGAGCATGTTATTGCCTGGATGGTCTTTATACTTACAGAGATAAACTGACTGTCTTGGACATCAGTAACCAGAGTAGATGGTATTCCTTGTTAGGTGATGGAATTGGTTTCATCTTGTTTTTTTAATTAACTGTACACCACATAGTTGATGACCTCTGACATTTGTGGCTTGGCTATTAATATCTAGCGTATGACCTTCACTGACTGAGGTTGTCACATTTATATGTGCTTGCAATGGGTCCAGAGTGTCATAAACCGCCACAGTTCTAATTTAGCCTGGAGTATGGGGCTGAATTTTACTCATAGAAATGTTAGCGCTTGAATAATATAGGTCTGGTTAATAGTCTGATTAAGACATTATTCGAACTAATTTATTCATGTTAATACTAAGTATTAATAATATTAGTATTAATATTAGTATTAGGCTGGGAAGAGTTCTATGCCATTCCAAGACATACATTTTGACTGATGTAAAATAATGAGGTGGAAGCACAAGACCGAGTACTTCCTCTCACTGTTTTATTTTTACCAGTTTCCTAGGTTGTCTTGGTATCTGCCATGTTGTTGTTTTGAACCTCATGTTGCCTCTTTCCAAACACAGCACAGCTTTTGTCTTGTGCTGTATCGGTCTTTCTTAGCTTGAGCTGTGCTGGGTGTTGCATTTGATCAGTGACCTCAGGACACTGGGCTTGAGCAGAGAGGGAGCAAAGCAACAACAGCACTACTACTCTATTGACAGATGAGAAGATGAGAGGTAGAACATACTTTCTGAAGCTAGTGTTAGAGAAGAGCTTGCTTTCGACCAGACAGTGACAGCCTCCAGATCAGGTGCCCTTAGTTGCAAAAATGAAAACTGATAGCATTGACCTGCCGCAAACAATACCCTATTTTCCCATCCTGCTGAATAAAAAGTTACACCTGTATGTAGACACAACAGACTGCTGGTTGTATAACATATATTGCATCTCCACATTTATCTACAAACTGGCAACATCAATCAGCAGGCTTGTTTAAGGTAATACGAGAAGTGGTGCATCCCACTCAGGATGCCGCTTTCATCAGACCTCAGCCAAAAGCATAGGGGATCTGTCCCTTTTCTCCCTGTAAAGCAATATGCAGTCTGTGCATAAGATAGCTTTAGTGCATCCTGTCATAACTCATCGGATATCCAGACAACTAAGAACCTTTGTCATCTGCCTTCGAGATAGCTCTCTAGCTCTCTCACTGTTTGTGCCCTGGAAGATCATGTGTCCTCTCAGTGGATTTATCTGGTTGTTTCTTGAAGCTTTGGGTAAACTTGCTACACGGCACTCAATATATTTAGTACATCTAATACTTCTGAATAAGTAGAACCACTACAGAGCAGACTCTAGCTCTGATCATAAAAAAAACAACTTCATGGCTTTCATCAGTTCTGGGCTTCTTTTGTGTCATGAATGGCATGGCTGGTTGACACCTGTCTTGTATATGGGAATGGTTGGAGCTGTCTGTCTTTGTCAGATAGTTGAGAAGCTGTTTGTTTCCAGACCGCTGTTGGGCCGGATGCCACTGCAGCACTGCAGGCTGCATTCAGGCTTTATGCTCATTGTGCCACACATGACAGGACTCCTTCTCTTTGGTGTTGAGAGTGAGTGCTCACTGTGGCCCTTTGGGGAAGCAGTCAAAATGGCAGCTGCCTTTTTTTCATCCACGTTGTAGAGAGCTGTATATTAGACAACGTAGTATGTTGTGATATGGTTTTTTTTCTGCAGTAACATATTTTTATGTGTATAGTCGTGGCCCAAAGTTTTGAGAATGCTGTAAAATTTGGTTTTCACAAAGTTTGTAATATGTATATGTATGTATATATGTATATAATGAGAACAATTATAAACATTTCATTTGTTATTTAACTTTTTATTGTCAAATACATCCTGTTTAAGCAAAGACTTATTATGTGCAGTGTTGACCCTTCTGCAGTTCGCCTCGGCATGCTGGACATCAGCTTGTGGGCAATATTATGATCAAGGACAACCTATTCTGGACTATTCAGTGCATGGATATTGAGATCTGGGGAGTTTCAAGGCCATGGTCCAAAATCCCAATGTTTTTATTACAAAGCTACTTGGTTATCACTTTTGTATTGTGACATGGTGTTTCATCATTCCACAGTTTGTCTCCAAATTGCTCTTGGATCATTGCATGCGTTTTTCTTGGAATATGGTTTAATGACATTCAATATTCATGGCAGTGTTTTTAGGCAAACTTTTGAGTGAGCCCAGTTCCCTGGGAGAGAAGCAACCCCACACATGAATGGTCTCATGGTACTTCACTGTTGGCATGACACAGTACTTTTCACCTTTTCTTCTTTGTGTCCCAAACACCCTGAATAGGGCTTCATCAGAAAAAGAACTTTACCCAGTCCTCTGCAATCCAATCCTTATACTTCCTACAGAATGCCAGTCTGTTCTTGATGTTTTTCTTGGTAAGAAGTGGCATCTGTCATTCATGACACCAAGCCACCCCACAAAAATCTCCAAAAGTCTCACTGTGCATTCAGAAGCACTCACACCTGCCCTCTGCAATTCCTAAGCAAGCTGCGCACTAGAGGTACTGTAGCCTCTGTAGGAAACAGTCCTGGTGCTTGCTTACCTTTATTGGGCACCCTGAAGCCTTCTTCACTGCACTTGAGGCACTCTCCTTGAAGTTCTTGATGATTCATTAAAATGGTTGATTGGGGTGATATATTACAAGTAGCAATGCCCTTTCCTGTAAATCCAATTTGTTATAATGAAATGATGACTGCACATGTAACCTTGGAGGTAACCATGGGTAATAAAAATAATGCACCACTTCCCTTTTAAAACAACTAGTCTGTTCTTTTAATGAGCATGCCAGAGTGATATCAGCTGTCTTGTCCTTATTAATTTTTTCTCCTGAGCTAACAAGATCATCACTGGAGTGATGTTAGCAGACCATTTTTAGGGCTGAAATGCAGTGGTTGGAATGCAGTCATTTTTGTGATAAGATCATTTTCATGACAGGAAATGACTTTGCAAATAATTTCTATTCATCTGATCACTATTCACAATCTAGAGTTAATACAATTGCCAGTATAAACACTGTTGCAACAAGCTTTGTGAAAACCAGAAATATATTCTGTTTTTGCTGTGTGTTTTAAGCAGGTAGTGATAGGGTAAGGTTATGTCCAGTAATAAGGAGGCAGTATCTGTTACATGTAAATATAGGATGTACATTCTAAATCAGTATTACAGTGTAACTGTCTTCTGACTGGGTCTGCATGTAGATTAGCTAATTAAAGGATATTATGGTATAGACTGTCGTGTTTGTCTAAATAAATAATTGCACACGTGATGCTATGATACACTCAGTTACTGAAATGTTTACATGTGTTAAATGTATGACAAATAGTAGACCTGCAAAATGTGGATGTGGTGTGCTGTCACTGAAACCACACTGTACACTATAATGTCAGAATCCTAAATAGAGGTTGAAAGAGCACTAATTTGACATACTACTAGTTACATTGTTAGTTGTTTGGATTACATAAAAAGTGTTGGATGTATGTGTACAATCACATTTTGTTGCTCCAAAGTTTAGGTTTGTCTGCAATTAAACAACTGAGAATATAACATTACAAATTAATTTATATCCAAACATCAACCTAAATGTTATGATCAGACAACTAACCAGCTGTTTTAAAGCTGTAAATAATTGTAAATGTTCAGAGACCCTGGTGTTTTAATGAGGGTTAATACTGTTTCAGTTTCTCTAAGTCTAAGCATATCTTAAGAGCAGTACAAAGACAAGAGTTTTAAAGGTTTAAAATGACATCATGGGATAACTTAAGATATATTTTCAGTTTGTTGTAGTAGGTAAATTTGAAAATATTTTGTTGATTTTGCTGATGCTTAGTAAAATGAATAAAAGATACATAGTGGGGCCAAAATCAGTAGTGAAACCACTAATAATATGCAAGTAATTTCACATTTATCTTAAATGTATTACACTGTTTTCCTTCCAAAGCATATGATTAGGATTACAGTTTCAGTAAATTAAGTCAAATGTCATACATTCACAGTCATCGTTTCACTAATCACGTTTCATTAACATATTCTTGCGCTTATTGTAATAACATGCTGATAATCTCTACTACTACTACTACTACTACTACTACTAATAATAATAATAATATATAGCCATATGTAACAATGCCTAGGATTCTAGTGCATTTTGCTTAGTATGCTGAAGGATTTACTGAATGATTAATTTGCATGTAGTGGCCATACTGTATACAGATGTCAACATGTTTCTAATTATTAAGTTTCACACTCTTTTTGATTTTGATATCATATTTACCAGCCCAAATATTTAAGACTAGTTCAGTTTCAAACAATTAGCAACAAAAAAGTGATGCATTTATGAAATTACTAGCCCCCATGGCAAGTACCTGCCACATTTGATATCTTTCTAGTGGAATGTTCTCATTTTCTGATAAGTTCCATGTAATCACTTGTAACTTGCAAAATTATTGATTACTTATTATCATATCTCATGTCCCTGAGTTGAAACATTTAAGAGGTACTGTTGTTTTTATATTAATACCAGAATAGCACCCAATATTGGCCAATTGTTATGAAACGGCTTATCCCTGTAATAAGTCCCTGTATAACTAATTCAAGTTTTCTGTGAACGATGTTAAGCCTTTTGAATGACTTCTGAAATCTTATTGGCTAGCTGCAACAATTTTGTTGCATTTGTGAGTTACAGCTGATCAAGTAAATAAAGCTGGTGCTCTTTGCTGTTTGTATATGACATTTTTTTTTTTTTTCGGATTATTACTGAGGATCAGCCTCTTGTGAATGTTTTGACTCCAAAGAGGAGTGAAATCAAGTGAAATTGCAGGGATTAGTTTGCAAAAGTATGCTGTGCACATTTTGCAAATGAGATGCAGCCAGCACTTTATTCTGTGGTCTAGGACTAGGTTTCATGGGTAGGAGTTACTAACATCAATGTGTTTTGCTGTATTGAAGTATCCCCTTGAGGCCGATTAAGCTCATCTGCCTGTGCAGCAGGAGTAGTGAGTAGCAATGCTGCCTATTGTCAAGTCTTTAGCCCTTATGGTTTGGATGGGTCAGTTAGTTTTAAGTCTTAAAAAATGGTGTAAAAATCTAAACAATTTAAATAGGGGTTTGTACTATATGCCAGCATCTCTAATAATTCATAGTAATAATTCATTTCAAATTGGTGAACATATCCATTAAAATTAGATAGTGCTATGGTAAATCTATTCATTTGACAGGCGTCAGAAAAGTTTGTAACCTCCTTTGCCTTTGGAATTATCCATTGTTTTTGTAAAGGCTTTACATTTTGGACCATGATTACCACATTTGGTAGTCTGTGTTGCAAGTTTACACTCTTCATATTTAGCACTAGTCTGTCTGATTCTGTGAGTTTGTGCCCTATTGCTCTGTGCCAAAACTGCTGTAGTTAATAAATGTTTTCCTTTTTCCCATAACAGCACTTACTGTTCACCAGGGCAGCTCTAACAGGACAGCAATTTGATGAACAGGCTTTTTGTAAAGACTGCATCATGTGACAGGGCTAAAGTCACTCAGCTATTTAGTATGGCCCATTCTACTGCTACTATTTAGAGATTACAGTGCCATTTGCTTGACTATATACATATCTGCTAGCAATAGGAGTGGCTGAAAAAGCTGCTAGATAAAGGAGTGCTTATATGCCTTTGGTCATTTAGTCTTTGTTTAGCAATAATTATCCTGTGGCTGTGTGCTTTTGAATCCTCTTTACCTTAAATAAAGAAATATTTTTAATAATCGGCTTTGAGTCAAATATAATAAAGCCTTCTTTGTGCCAAATGCAGGTTGTTATTTTTCTTTGAGTTATTGTTTGAGGTTTGGGATCTGTTACTTGCTCATACAAATCTTTTCATTCAGTAATCCACTAATGGCTTTCTTTTTTCCTACACATGACTGGGATGAAGTGTGGGATTGTGCTGATTAACAGAGCTCCTAATGGCTGTAAGATCATGTTGTGATTGTTCAGTGTTATCTAGACATTCCCTTACTGTTCCAAGTGATGAAAGGTGCCACTAATGAATGCACCACCTGTGCAACTCCTATAGGGCTGGGGGGATACGGAACAGACGCGCTGCAAGCACCTGTGTTGTCCTTTGTGCTGTGGTGTTATGTTGTGTTGCTGACTCTGAAACCCTGTCAATAGACTCCTGCCTGGAGGCCCGTACCTTGTGGCTTGTGACCTACATGTCACTCTCAGTCGCCATGCTTGGGGCATACTCTCTGATCCTTCAGTCAGCCACGTAGCCAGAGAGGGCACATTGCAGCCCATCTGAAAAAGAGAGGGAACAAGAGCACGATGAAATAAGGTAGTGCATGTGCTGTATAAACATCTGTGTTTTACCTGTCATTCCCCTGGAGAGCTGCCTCATTACTTTTATCTCTGCTGTCAGCATTCAGCATGAAACCTGATCCTACCTTTCCTCCTGCTGTACTTGCATGCCATTTTGTCAAACAAGCTCAACATTCTTCAGAGGATGAGACGGCCAGCTTTTGTTAAACATGGTGCTCAGTGGACCGTGCTTTCAACTGAGTTGGAATATTTGGCACAGCTAGCAGGGACGTGTGGTTGAAGCATGCCGTAGGTGTGAATGTTCGCAGTGGCTCGTGTCTTCTTCACTGGTGTTGTTTACACACTCATTAGCAGGCTTTGCCTTTCAGCAGGCTCTCACCCAGTAATATCATGTTGTTTCATCACGTAGCCCCCTGATCAAGGCCTGAATAGTGCAAGAGCCATGCTGACAGATATAACGAAACTTTTTTTTTCTCTGCTGGCTAACTATAAACTGATAATTTGTTTGTAACATTTACTTCCTTACATAGCGTGATAGGCTAACTGGTATATCTAAAGTGCCCCTAGTGTGTGGGTGTGTGTATGAGTGTATGTGTCCTATGATGGATTGGTGCCCTGTCCAGGGTTGTTTCTGCCGTGTTCTCTATGCCACCGGTTCTCCTGTGACACCAGCATCAAGAATGTGAGTGGGTAAGTGAGTGAATGAATGAATGAATGAATGAATGCTATGGTGCTTCTTCTGTTTCTATAATTTTTGCCCCTAATGGACAGGTGAGGAATATAACCTTTCTATAGCTACAAATAAGTTGGTTGCGTGGGGGTTCATTTTTATTTGCTGTTTTGTTACTGGTGGCCAGCACCATGCCAAGATACCCTCTCTGCTTCCTATAAAGCTTGAGTCCCAAGTAAAAGGATTTGCATTTTTAATGTGCTTGATGAAGTAGACCATGGCCTGTAATGATGAATTCATCTTTAGGCTAAATCTAATATTGTCACAGATATCACATATCTTAAACCAGTGGTTCCCAAAGAGGGGGATGAGCTCTCTGAAGGTGCAGAGCTATTGCAGGGGGCACAGCAAGGCAATGAGTGCTGTTTAAGAAATGTATAATACATATTGTCACCAGTGATAATTTTACTGCAAATATCACTTTATGTGCAGTATTTTGTAAATTCTATATAAATTTGGCTGGAGTTTGGTTGGTGATGCTAGGTGGCACAACTACGTGCATATAGGAAAAGTCTTTTATTCTGTGGGTTATGTAAGTTAAATCCTGTACTGGCCTGAGATACTGGATTAGTAATTCAGTGAAAAGACTGAACTTGAAACACGCTGTATATTCATTAGTATGTGGACATTAATACCTATCAGCCCATGCTTCTATATTAGCCTTTACTCTTCTGGATTATGGAACATGACTGCAGGGATATGCTTCCACTTTGAGATTGGGCCATACAATTTACTGCAAACCCAGTGTGCTGAATGCCTTATTAGGACAAGGGCAGTTTTCAGTATTGTTTTAATAGTGGACATTGGGACATAATATCTGGTACTAGTATAAATATCAGAATAATGGCACAATAACAACTCTACCAAAAAGCCCTATGTTTATTTCTATCAGCTAGTATGTGGCCTTCCACTGACTTTGGTAGGAGTGCATCTTTCTAATTTGCTTACGTTGACTTTTATTGTTGAATCATGTATGAGCACATTAGCAGAACCAGCATCCCTGTGGTGCAAAGCTTTAACAGTCTGCATACTTTTCTCAAAGCAACAGAGTGTGCTTTTCTTGCTGATGTACTTTTGAAGAGGTTGTTAAGTACGGATCAGCTGTTGAGGGCACTTTTGTCCCCCTCCCTGACGTTCCACCTCTCTTCCTCACCATCCCATACCTTTCATCTAAGAAAGGGCTGTATCTCCAGGGGCAACATCACTTACCTGCTGACACAGAGGACATGATTGATGAGTGGCCTCAGGCACTGGAGTCGACTTTGTCAGCTGCTCATAATTTATACATTTTATCTCTGTCAGAAGAAATGCAGAAGTATGGTGTATGGAAATTAAAACAGAGGTCTTGTTTAGGCTTCTAGTAGCATGCAGCCCAGAGAGAAAAGTCTGATCTCAGTGTCGGCAGTGTCCTCACTCTGACTTCCTGTAGCTTTATTCTCTCTCTAGCTGCTGGCTAAGATGATAGAGAACGAGAAAATTTGCAAATGGTTGGTTCATATTTCACAACAAGTTGGAACTTGAATGTAATTTTGCTACCTCATTTTACATTTAGTCATTTAATAGACAGCCTTTTCCAGAGTAACTTACAACTCATCAAATGACATACAACAATTTTACAATCTAAGCAGATGTCCACCACAGTCTCTAGTGCTTGCTGCTTAGTGATATAATCTTTAAAATCTTTAAACAAGTAATAATCACTTTACCCCACAGCAGTGAATACATAGGACTTCACATGGACAGTAGTCCAACTTAATGATGGCACACTTGATAAGGAATGTAATGGATAATTATTCACTAAATTACTGCAGTTGATTTAAAATGTAGTGTGATTAATTTGGGCTCGGTAAGTATATAAGAACATGTGTTCAAGGTTAATATTAGACAAGAGAGCCTAACCGGGGCTAATGCTCATCATGATGAATGATCTCAAGTTTTTCATTTGTAGTTTCAGCTGAACATCTATCACCCATGGCAGATCATTCATCCATGGCATCACTATTTGTTATATTAGACAAGAGAATGTGAAAACATGTGACAAACTATGGCATTCTGGTTGAACTAATGAAATGAAAAATCCAAAAATAATCTAATATAATACAAAGCCAAAATAACATTTTATATATATATATATATATATATATATATATATATATATGTGTGTGTGTGTGTGTGTGTGTGTGTGTGTGTGTGT